>CM040245.1:137431482-137473465 GCA_022545495.1 Chrysanthemum lavandulifolium
TATCCAAGTAAGAAAACACGGAATAAACCAGAAAATGAAGATCAAACCAAGGAAAAATCTTACGATAATTTTAGGGTTTTGATACGCATAGGATTACTCGTAATTTTGATTTTGCCCAAAGTTGTTTCTAAACCCGGTTTTGTGTGATGAAATAGCTTCAATAACACCAAAATAACACAAAAGTGTGAAATTTGATGATCCAAAGCACTCAAAACAGCTTATGCGTGAACACACACACGAATAGAAACTAGTTCAAAACAATGATCCACGATAAAGTTTGTAACTTTTGCCAAAAACAAGTATTTTAACACCTTAAAACATTGAAAGTACAAGAATCTTGGATTAAAAAGTGCAAAAACAAGTTTTTAAAGAGCTAAAGAATGCGTTAACCTTACGCGTAAGACCCAAAACCAAAATCTTCAAAAACAAACGAGTACACCCATCTATTTGGCGATTGATACCACTGTTAGGTCACTAGTTTTACAAACACAAGTTATAGAGAAAGAGATGAAGGCGATTGAACAAGTAAAACCACACACACACACTCTAGTAATAATACGGTTTTAGGCGTGAGGCATGAGTGAAAGGAAAGAACTTGAACAACCAACCCTCAAATGAGGGTTTACAAGAGTATTTATAGGAGGGAAGCTAGGGCAACACTCCTAGTTCCCATCCTTTCTTATGTGGGCTTGGGCCTAAGCTTATGGGCCTTCTACATAAGTTTGACCTTAAACAAACATAAAGGCCATAATAAAGCTACCTATTACATATGAAATATAAATACTTGAAATACTGTTTAGGAGTGATTCCAACATTATGGATATCGACGTATAACATCTTCCAAGAGTCGATCAACATCTTTTCTCAACAGTTTCTTTTGCGTTTAGTGTTAGAAATAGATGTTTCTTTTCTCGAAACGTTTTCATTACCCCAAGTTCCTTATGAAAATCCTTTTCCTGTGCAATTGCATAACTTTTCAAGTTTTAACATTAGGTAAAAGATTTTTCGAAAATGTCTTTTGTTCTCGCGCAGAGGCGATTGAAAATGTTCAACTTTGATTTCGTGAGCGATATTCTATCTCATGTTGTAAAATTTTGAGGTCGACCATGAAATGTCAAAATATCGAAGGATTTTCGATTTTCGTGTTTTGAGTTTACTTCACTAATGGAAGGTAAAGGACCATAAGTTTGTGCAAATTTATTTTGGGATTAACATTAGAAGACTCGGTGTTTTGATGATAACCCTTGGTGTGTTAGAAGAATCCGTTGGTGTGTAAAGTGATCGCGTTTTATAATTAAAGGTTTGTTGTAAACAACGTTTTTAATTTTGATCGACTCGCCTTTCTCGCATCTAATTCCTCTTGACGATGATATTCAACAACACTCATGACAAGATTATCAATTTTGTATTCTCGTTTGGAAACTTCAGAGTTGGTTTGAATGTTTTTAGTGAAAGCTTTGGTTTGTAATCGCTAGATTTTTTCCATATCCTTTTGATTGGGTTTTAAGGTAAACTTTTAAATAGTCATACGGATTCACCATGTTTGTAAACAATGCTTTAAACTCTTTAAGTTTGTATTGCAAGCGAGAATTTCTTCAAGAAGGTCATCTACCCGATTCGTTGAATGCTTTTGTATGCGGAGAACTGCTTTTGACAATTTAACAACTCACCTTTAGCTTTTTGATTTTCCAAGCGAGAGCGTTAATTTGCTTTTTATGTTCGTGTTTGATTGTTCTAATTCAAACAACAAAGCATTCTTCGAGGCGGCTAGATCATATATGTCTCTAAATATTTTTCGCTTTGATGAGATTTTGTAAAGCGGCTTCAAAACCTTTTTCACGTTTTCTTGAGTTTTGAAAAGTTGAGTTGCATTTGTAAGCATTCAAAATCCTTGGTTAATAAAGGCATTTTACTTTTAAGGACCGATTTAATGCAACACATTCAAGAATTTGGGATTGTTGGTCTTTATAATGAATAAGATCCGATGAGGCAAGGTTCATCGTGTTCAACGTGAGTCACAACATGATCATTATGTAGATCCTCAAGTATAACCACGAGTCAATTTGATTCTCAAGGAAACCATAAGGTCATCCGGATCGTCAAATGTAACTACGGGGTTTATTTGAAAATCGTCGAATGAGATGTAGATGACTCATTTGAACATTCCGAGCCGCGCGTGATTCGTGATATTGATGGAGATATGAGTTCGGATATGATAATGGTTTGTTCGGCACCGAGACAAGCCATCATGTCACACACCGGGCCTGTTTCACTCATGTAACTCTTGCATATTAGCCATCAACATAATACCGCATTGGCCTCGCAAGTCCTCCATATCATCATCTCGAGTCTGCATCCGCCATAAAGCTCTGTTCTTTGTCTCGTGAGAGATCCACCACCATCCTTAAGAGCCAAAAGTAAAGCCTCTTTGAAATAAGCACCGCCCTAGTCCTGGCTTTGGGCATGCATTAGCCATGTGTCCCTTCTCATTGCGCTTGTAGCATCTAAGACCATTTAACCGATTCGAGCATTTCCTGCTCCACCACTGAGCTCGTTGTTATTCCTACCCACAAAGATTGAACCCTTGACCAACGCCCATCCGACGACCATAATCACGATTAACTTCAACACGTCCATTGTTCACAACAGCTTGAGTCCGTGTGTTAGATGAGGAACGAATCACGATTGTTGGATTTGTTGGTGTAACGCCAAAAGCATTAGCAATCATCACAAATCCTTGTTGCAATGCTTCGAATGGATCGATTTCCTCGCCGCTTCAACGACATATGCTTGAGCATTGTTGTCAGTATGGAACCAATTGATTTTGTTGAGGTTGTTCTGCCGAAGGTGTGTTTGAAGCGAGTTGGTTGAGTTCCGGTTGGAGGATAATTCGCTGAGCATAAAAGGCAAGTTGTTGATTATCCGGTTGTGATGCTTAGCAAGTTGAGCACGGAGAATCCTTTCCGATCAACTTCCTTTTCATGAGGCTTCAAGTAATCGTACAACAATCCATAAGTAGAATGATGCATATTCTTCGCTTGACGGAGAAAAATGACATACTTCTCCCATTCGGACCAAGACTACTCAGAACTTAGTATTCACCGCAATTCTTGGCATGATGATGTTGTGTTTATCCAAATCATTGATGATGTCTAAAATCGATGATGATAGGACTCTAGTGTCTCTCCGTGTTCAATCATGAAGTGTTCATAGGCCAAGTAAATTTTGGATTCCAAATCCTCCCGATTAGTATGATGATCCTTCCATGAGAAGACGTAATATGATCCCACATTTTTGTGGGCTTTTGAGCATCAACACTACGAAGAATTAGGTTTGGTAATCCTAAGAGGATGTATTCCATTGCAAGTTCATCGACTTCATAGTGTAGAAGTTCAGAGGATTTAAATCGCTGTGATAGCAATGTTGGTTTGTTCATCTCTTGGTGGGAGCAAGCTGGATCTCCGGGTACAATGACAAGAGGCATCTCAAATGGACCTTCAAGATAACCTTCTTTAAGAACTTTCCATGTGGCTTCTTCTGATCACAAAACCTAAAGAACCTTATCACCCATTGATCGTAGTTTCTGGAGTGAGCATTGAGGTCTATCAAGTGATCCAGCCTTCATGAATTGATTGTTGGTCGCTTAAAGCTTCACACATCTTTGCAAACCAAGTGGGTTCCTTCATAGTGTTCCTTGATGGATGTTGATTGAAATCATTTGTGTAGGTTTGAACTTGAAGGCTTGGTGGTGGTTGAACCATTTGTGGTTGTGGAATTGCACCAAGTTGTGGAGTATGTTCGATTAAATTGTTGTTGATAAATAGCTTGTTGTTGATTCCATTGTTGATGTTGTGGAGTTAATTGTTGTTGTTGTTGATGATTATAAGTGTGAGGGAAATAGTTAGAGTATGGTGGTTGAGACATGATGATAAACTTGTGTGGTAAAATGGATCTTTGTAGTCGAATGAACCTTTGTTGATGAAGTGTCCTTAGGCGTAGAAAAGACAAGAACCAAGTAGCACTTATGCGTAAAACACCAAAAGTTACGCGTAACAACGAGGAGTTACGCGTGAGGTTTTAGCTTACGCGTAAGTAGGAAAACACTAAAGTTATGCGTAGAAAAAGTTAGGCGAGAAACGAGGCGTGGGATTACCTTATGCGTAGACCTTAGTTTACGCAGTAAAGTGAATCTTATCGTAGGATTTCACGCGTAGCTTATGCTTATGCGTAAGTTTAGGTTTTTGCCAAATGATCTTTACACTTCACAAGGCAAAAGATATCCAAAGTCGACGATTTTCGGACTTATCCAAGTAAGAAACACGGAATAAACCGGGAAAATGAAGATCAAACCAAGGAAAAATCTTACGCGTAATTTTAGGGTTTTGATACGCGTAGATTACTCGTAATTTTGATTTTGCCCAAAGATGTTTCTAAACCGCTTTTTGTGTGATGAAATAGCTTAAATAACACCAAAATAACACAAAGTGTGAAACTTGATGATCCAAAGCACTCAAAATAGTTATGCGTGAAATACACACACGAATAAAAACTAGTTCAAAACAATGATCCACGATAAAGTTTGAAACTTTTGCCAAAAACAAGTATTTTAACACCTTAAAACGTTGAAAGTACAAGAATCTTGGATTAAAAAGTAAAAACAAGTTTTAAAGAGCTAAAGAATGCGTTAACCTTACGCGTAAGACCCAAAACCAAAAAAAAACTTCAAAAACAAACGAGTACACCCAACTATTTGGCGACTGATACCACTGTTAGGTCACTAGTTTTATAAACACAAGTTATAGAGAAAGAGATGAAGGCGGATGAACAAGCTACACACACAAACACACGTTAACAATAATACGGTTTAAGAAAGAGTGTATGTGAAGAGAATAACTTGAACAACCAACCCTCAAGTGAGGGTTATTACATTGTTTATATAGGCAAGGAGCTAGGGCAGCACTCCCTCTCCTTCCCTATTCCTTATTGGGATTGGGCCTAAGCTTATGGGCCTTCTACATAAGCTTGACCTTAAACAAACATAAAGGCCATAATAAAGCTACCTATTACATATGAAATATAAATACTTGAAATATTGTTTAGGAATGATTCCAACAATCATTTTTATCAGTTTCTTTGTGCCAACTTAAGACTTAATGGGGTCAGTTATCATCTGGGTTGGATAATTGATTCAGGGGCAAATCAACATTTAACTAATTCTGCTCTAAATATGTTTAATGTGGTTGATATTTCTGATTTGAAACTTACTGTTGGTCATCCTAATGGGACTTTGGCTAAAGTTACTCATGTTGGAAATCTGAGACTTAACTGCAATGTTGTTTTGTTTGATGTTTTGGTTTGCCTAAGTACTGTGTTAGTTTGATGTCTGTTAATAAGCTGATTAAAGATAGTAAGTTTAGAGTTGGTTTTGATGAGACTAAGTTTTACATTCATAATTTGAATCAGCAGAGTGTGCTGGGGACTGGTAGTGAATATGGTGGTTTATATTTGTTTGATAAGCCTGCTGATATGTCTTCCAATGTTGTTAAAAGTGAGTTTTTGTCTTGTTTTGTGACTAAATAAGTTTGGCACAACAGATTGGGTCACCCTGCTAACCAAGTTTTGAAATTACTTAAAGGGTCTTTGAACTTATCAAATATTGATCATAATGGTCCTTGTGAGGTTTGCCATAAGGCAAAGCAAACAAGGGATCCTTTTCCAATAAGTAAACATAAATCTGTTGTTTTTGAGGAACTCATACATTTAGATGTTTGGGGACCTTATAAAGTGGTTAGTAGGGAAAGGTATAGGTATTTTTTGACTATTGTGGATAACTTCACAAGATCTGTTTGGGTGTATATGTTAAAAAGGAAAGATGAAGTGTTTGACATGTTTGTGTCTTTTTATAACATGGTTTTTACACAGTTTGAAAAGAAAATCAAGGTTGTTAGGATCGATAATGGTACCGAGTTTGTTAATAATAAAATGAACGAAGTTTTTGATACTAAAGGTATTAATCATCAAACTAGTTGTGCATATATACACCACAATGTAATGGTATTATCGAAAGTAAACATAGACATCCGCTAATGTTGCTAGAAGTCTTATGTTTTGGGGATTCTCTTGTGTTTTGGTCTCAATGTGTTAACTGCTACTTATTTGATTAACAGGTTACCTTCCTCTGTGTTGAATGGGAAATTTCCTTCCCCTTTCTCTCTTGTGTATGGTAGGGAACCTAGTCTGTCTCATCTTAGGAGTTTTGGGTGTTTGTGTTTTGCTGCTATTCTAAAAGAGTCTGATAAGTTTAATGAAAAATCTGAAAAATGTATTCTGATTGGTTATGCTAGTGGTAAAAAAGCTTATAAACTTTTGAGTTTAGAAAATAGAGCAGTCCTTTATTCAGGGGATGTGAAATTTTATGAAACTATTTTTCCATTGAGAATGAGTCAGAATGTAACTTCAGAGCCAATTTCTGAGGTTACTCATCTAAACTTTTTTTATTATAATGAGTCTGAGTCAAAAACCAAAACTCCTAGTCCCATTCCCAATGATGCAAACTTTGAAAGTGTAAATCGAGAATATGCATATGTTGGTAGAGAAGGTAGTCCTTCTCAACTTGGTATGGTTGTGAGCAAAGGCGTGATAAGAGTTCGTAATGGATGCAACATCCCCGCTAGCTCACAAAGAACCGAGTTGGAAGTGTCTGCAACTCCTTTAGATGAAAACCATGAGTCTGAGGGAAACAATTTTCTTATTACAGATGAGTCTAGGTTACAAAATGTTTTTCAAATTCAAACAGAGGAAGGAACCACTAGAAGATCTTCTAGGTCTTCTAGATTGCCTGCTAAGTTGAATGATTTTGTTCTAGATAATAAAGTTAGATAAGGTATTGGTAAGTATGCCAATCATTGTTTGCTTAGTTCTGATAATTGTTGCTTTGTGTCTAATCTTAATAAGTCTAGTAAGCCTACTTCTTATTTTAAGGCTTCTAAAGATGTTAATTGGAGATGTGCTATGAATGATGAGATACATGCTTTATATGAAAATGATACTTGGACCGAAGTTGATCTTCCTTATGGGAGAACTCCTATTGGTTCTAAATGGGTTTATAAGATAAAATATAAAGCAAGTGGTGAAATTGATAGATATAAAGCTAGGTTAGTAGCTAAAGGTTGTACTCAAAAAGAAGGTCTTGATTATGATGAGACTTTCAGTCCTGTTGTGAAAATGAGCACTATTAGATGTCTTATTAGTCTTGTTGTTCAGTATGATTGGAAGTTGTTTCAGTTAGATGTTAATAATGCTTTTCTCTATGGTGATCTGAGTGAGGATATATATATACTTCCTCCCCCAGGTTATCATAAAGAAGGTAGTACTAAGGTCTGCAAGTTAAAGAAGTCTTTATATGGCTTGAAACAGGCTCCTAGACAGTGGAATCATAAACTGTCAGAAGCTTTGTTTGAGGCTGGTTTTGAACAATCTAAAAATGATCATTCTTTGTTTATCAAAAGGAAAGGAAGTACTGTGATGTTTCTTTTTGTTTATGTTGATGATATGGTTATTTGTGGCAACAGTGAAGTTGAAATTGAAAATTTTAAGAAATTTTTGAACAATAAATTCAAGATTAAAGATCTTGGTGAGTTGAAATATTTCTTAGGTATTGAAGTTTTAAAAACTAAAACTGGTTTGTGTTTGAATCAAAGAAAATATTGTTTGGAGTTGCTTCATGAGTATGGTTTACTTGCATGTAGGCCTGTTATGACACCATTGCCTGAAAATATTGTTTTGAACTGTAAAGAGTCTGAAGATGATAAGTTGTTAAAGAATATAACGAGCTATCAAAAGCTTGTTGGAAAGCTTATATACCTTACTATGACCAGACCTGATATTGCTTATGTTGTTCATTGCTTGAGTTAGTATATGCATGCTCCTTTACAGTCTAATTTTAACATTGGGTTAAGGGTTTTGAGATATCTTAAGCTTGCTCCCGGAAATGGTATAAGTTTTAAGAAAAGTGAGAAGTTTAGTGTTGTGGCATTCTCTGATGCTGATTGGGCTAAATTTCCTGTCACCAGAAGGTCTGTCTCAGGATATTGTGTTTTTGTTAATGGTAATTTTGTTTCTTGGAAGAGTAAGAAACAAAATACTTTGTCAAGATCTTCAGCTGAAGCTGAATACAGATCTATGGCATCTGTTACTTGTGAAGTTATGTGGATACTTAAGATCTTAAAAGATCTTGAAGTGACTGAAGAGTTGTTACCTATTATGCTTTGTTGTGATAACAAGGCAGCTATGCAAATAGCAGCAAATCTTGTTATGCATGAAAAAATTAAGCATTTTGATATTGATGTGCATCTTATTAGAGAAAAAGTAGCATCGGGTTTGATTGAAATTGTGAAGGTTGGATCAAAGGATCAAACTGCTGATGTGCTAACTAAAGCACTTGGTACTGCACAACATGCAGTTATGGTAAAGAAGCTTGGTATGGAAAATCTTTTTGTATCATCAGTTTGAGGGGGATGTTGGAAATATAAGTCAATATGTCTTTGACAAACTTATGAAGCTTAGAGGGTTGTTTTGTAAATATATTTAGTTATATTTTCCTAACAAGTAATGTTTGGTATGTTTTGGTGAGTATCTATTTGTGTAGGGTTGTAAAGTGAAATATCGTGGCTATATAAGCTGAAGGCTGGATCTAGGGTTTCTCTCATTCAGTTTTATCTCACAATTTCTCACATACAAAAGTTGTTAAGTCGTTTCTGGTTTTCTGAGTAGTTTTGTTAGATCATCTTGATCTCAGTTGTAGTTTGGTCTATTGGTTTAGTGTGAGGTGATTGTATTGCTGTTACACCTTTGTAGAGGGATAACAATTTGTGCTTTGTATTGTTCTTAGTAAGAACCTGTGTTAGGGACTTATCTTCAGTGTATATTGTTATAATAAAAGTATCACTAAGGGTGGTTGGGTGATTAGTGCTTGTGTGTTTTGGTACCATTTTAACAACATGCATATCAAAAAAAGAACTAACACCATATGATATTAAAGTGAAAATATTATCACACTAGATTTACTTCAGCAGTCTCAAGAGAGGCCAGATACAACATTTTGAAAGACAAATTAAGAAGAAGTGGATCAATTAGAAAGCAGAGGAACTATAACAAAAATATCAACCATCACATATTAGTGAATACATTTTTCCATAATGTGAAATGATCACACTAAATAATCGCTTGAAGTAGAGCAACTACATTGTTGTTTCTCGTTATCGTTTGCCTCCAATGTAACTTCCGCAACAGAAACCATTGGGACTTTACCCCAAGTTTTGTACTTTGAGCTCACCAGAATCTGTCTACACCAAGGACATGAAGAGTGTGAACCAGCCATGTATCAATACAACCTATATGAAATACATGTCCACACTGCGGCAATACACGTATCTCGTCTCCATCAACATACTCACCCAAACAAATCACACACTCACTCGAGCATATCATCCTAGAGTTTCCATATTCAGTGTTGTCATTCTTTGAACTATAAGTAAACTTTGGTATCACCTCAATTATCTTTCTCTTGATACCTCTATTCGCTAATTGTTGGACCTGACTAACTCTATCTATAGGCGGTACACAGTAAGTTAACCCGATGACAGCTACAAACACAATGATAAGAAATACTAGAACGACGACCATGGCTAGAGGACTTAACTCAATATCGGCTGCCTCTGGCGGTTCTGCTGTTTCCGACGAGGACAAGAATCTGTACACACGAGTCATTGGTTGACAAGTTTTACGAGTAGTTCGATTTTAATGTGGATGTGTAAGAGTGTAAAACATGGAAATAAAAACAAAGAGATTAGTTTGTTGTCGATATTATGCTAAGGCGGAAAAATGTGAACATATGTATCGCATGTGAAAATAGTAGTAACTAACTGTTAGCATATTCCAAGGTTTACTCATTTCTTGAAAGCTTTGCTTTCCACGCAATAATTTTTTTAACACAATAGTTTGTACAATTAGTATATGAATCTATAAAAGGAACTTGAATTGATTTAACAAAACATAATTTAGATAAAATTTTTAATCATTTGAATGTATATTAGTATTAACATGCTAGCAAAGGGAAATAAACAGCACGTGTCTTGCTTCCCGAATAAGCTCTATGATAAATACATGAAGAGGGTAGAAATCAGAAAAGCATGTGTGTTGATTCCTTGTGCTCTTTTTGTTTTTTACTTTCTTTGGAGTATTTTCTTTGTTTTTTGTTCATCATTGTTTTCTTTAGTTTTCAACTTCTTATATTTTACTACATTTTTTCATATTTAACTTTTAAATAAAAAATTATCCTCTTATCTTTTTCTTTGTTTTGTTAGTTTATTATCATTATTACCACAGCTATTATATAGATGTAGGAAGAGTTTTGAATTAGATTGAGTGGTTTTTATATTTTAAACTCTTTGAATTCCATCTTCTTGTTTTTGTAATCTCCTTTTCATAGTTTTTTCTAGCTTTTGTAAATTGTCTAAAATTATCATACTCTTTTGCTAATATTTCATTACCATTGTTATTTTGATTTGAGTATTAAATAGGAGTATATTTTTTACTAGTTAATCCCACACTTTCAGTTACACAAAATGCAGAATTTTGACTGAATATATACTCGAGTCGAGGAAACTAGTGTCTGGTTATTATAAAAGCCGAATAAGAGATGAAACGACAAGAAATAATAATTTGACACAACTGACAAGTAATGGAAAAAAATTTATATAGTAAATAAATTTATGTAACAACATATTTTATTGAATGCTTTATACTCCTTTCGTCTCAAAAAAAGCCCCACAAACAAATAATATAATGGACAAATTATAATATGTGTAATTAATGCTAGTTTTGTATGATAAAAAATCATTTTTACCCTTAATATAGAAATTGGAAAATAATTAATTAATGCAAGTTTTGATTATAAAAGTAAAGTAGGAAAAACAGTAATTACTAGTCGTAATTACTGTCCATATATAAAAATTAGACACTTATTCTGGGACAAACATAAATAGCAAGATGGACATTTTTTAATATATAATTTAGTTAACCATATATAAGTAAACAATAGAACCATGATTATAAGGCTTTGTGCAATTGTCGGTTGGGTATATGTATACGCGGTCGACAGAGTAAATGGTTGATCGTGACCATTGTGGGAGCAAGGTTGGCTTCGGCTGGGGAGGGAAGAAAAGGCGAACTAGTTCGTTGCCTCGACCGAGTTTAAGAACTCACAAAATCAAAAAGTGTTGGACCGTTTGGGATAAAAGCAAAAAGAAAAACTTTTTTTTTAAACTTTTCCACTTTACGACCTTATAAATACCAACCTCAAACACACTTCTAAACACACAATTTCAAATAACATTTTAGTTCGCATGTTTATGTATTTCTTATCGTAGTATATTTTAGTTTGTATGTTTTTTAACCGTATCGTATTGTATGATTTATGTAATATTTTTATTATTAATGAAGTTTAATTTTGTTGTTAAACATATTTGAATTTAAAAAAATAAATAAAATAAAATAAAATAAATAAATAATAATAACTAGGTCACAACTGTGGCAACTAGGTCATCGTCAGGTCGTTGGAGAGAGAAAGCTGATGTGACACAGTTGATCCAGGTTACCACTGTGCATAGCCTAAAAACAGTTTTCGTCATATACATTAAATTCATATCATGATTGTAGGCCTGTTTGGCAAGGGCTTTTTGGAGGAGCTGTTATCTTTTTGTTACAAAATAATCTCTTATAAACTAAGTAGCTTTGTTTGGACGCATTAACTACAAGCTTTTATTTCAAGCAAATAGCTCTAAAATGAAAAGCTGATTCATGAAGTTTTTTAAATGCTTTGGAGCTGTTAAAACTTTAAATTACTGATATACCCTCCAAACATTTGTTTACAATTATAGATTTGTCCTTTTATGACATTTTACATCTTATAATTACATTTAACAGCTAATTTACCAAATACTTTTATTGAAAAAAAAATATAGCTTGTAGCTCATGTTAGCAGTTTTGCAATTTACAGCCTATGGCTTACAATATAGTTTTGCCAAACATACAATAAGCTGCTTCTTTTTTTTCCATTTATATGGCTTAAAACTCTAATTGTACGTGTACTCGCATTGCATAAAGGCACAAAGCATAACATGAAATATATATAGCAAGGTCTTCAAGATAGGTATTTTATTTAGAATTGATTTCGTCTTTGCAAGATCGTGATCGTAAGATCGGATCAGGATTTTAAGATCTTACCATAATGTCATTTTTAATAGCCTTTGTACTATCATACAAATTTATAAATGTTATGGATAATCAGTAGTGGATGTCCATATAGTCCATAAGAGGCCCATGGCCCAATTAGCAATTAGGGTTTTTACCATACAGTTTATCTTATATATACCCCATGTATCTCCCACATTATTATCAATAAAAGAATACTTTTCATTCCCTTAATTTTTGTTCACAACACGTTATCAGCACGCTCTAAAAGCTTTAGGTTTTTGTTTTCTCTCGTTTTTCACAGGTATGTCTTCGAGCCTTTACATATATGATTCGGCATGCTATGTTTCTTAATAAGCACTCACCTAATAATTTAATATGATATTCTTATGATGTTTTAATGTGTCATATTAACACATGCACTGATGCACATATTCTTATTCATACTGTTTGTAATTCAATATTGTTTGTCTAATAAATATGATCACTATTGTTTGATATAAGCGTAAACAAGAAATTCATACTTTGTCGTATGAGTAGTTGCAAATTATTTTCTTTTCTGTTTTGCCAAGGTATGTCACGGATTTTAATATAGTACTAACAAGTTTTGATGGTCACGGTCATTGCGGTGCATTTTGTATAGACCGTTACATATATAAATGTCAACCAAAATGCATATTTTGAGCAACTATTAGGAAGGTGCGCTACTCATTGTAAAATGATTAGAACATGCAAGAGCTACAAAATCTAGTATTTAGTACCATTAAACAAATACAAAATATCCCAACTAAAAATGTATGAGTTGTTCCTAAAAATGCTTCCTTGATTCCTTCCTTGGATGTGTAGGAGAGGTTAAGACCGAACCTTGTTTGGAAGATGAGTGACTAACACATTGTTCAAATATGGGGTTGTATACGGTCGTAACATGTTTACGATTTACAACCTCTTTTTGAGAAATACTCACCAATCAACTCCTTTGTCCGAATGAACCAACACTTATGTATTAGTAAGTAGGTGCACGGTAATACATGATATGTCGCAAGAATGAAAAATAAGTGCGTTGCATATGGGAACACCGATAAGTTGAGGAGTATGAAGTTACCCGATTGCCAAATGTGTATCCCGTGAAATAAAGTGCTAGAAGTTAGGAGCGCCACCGATTTCTCTTGTTGCAACCGCATCCGAGTTGCTTGATCTACGATTTCTTTTTTGTATTCACATGTTTGTTGTTCATTGCATTCATTTCATTTCAAGTCGTCACATGAATCACTTATACATGAAGTCGTGGCATGGATATATGGTGTGGCATACCCATTGTTGGCCCTCATCATTGTAGAACTCCCACCAACTTCGGTTTCATCCCAATCTCCACTCCACCGGTAGATATTTCACAAAACGCTTGTCTTCCGGCCCAACCCAGCTGACCCTCTCCACCATCTTCTACACCGCCATGACTTTCCTATCGCATCCTCTTAATAATCCTACACACACGTATTAACATTACATCACCAATTTCGACCAAACTTACATTTTCCGAATAACAAAGTTAAAAAGTTAACCTCGATTTGGCAAAGAAGTCCCATTTGTTGTTTCATGAAAGCATAACTCGACTTTTGAGCTCCAAAGACCATCGCCACGATCCAACTTGTTACCTTTCACCAAAGCATATAACATTTCGTCAAACACATTGTAAGCACCATTCAACCCGACATCAAACAATTATATTTTGTTAACATCCTAAATATTATTATTACTTCAATACAAACCAATATCATCTAAATTACCAAAATAAATAGAGCCCAACTAAATTGCAAATCCAGATAAATCAACACAAACCGTATTTCAATGTTTTTTTTCTTTGCTTTTCGTTTAATGAAAGTCTAGTCTCAAATAAACTCTTTTCACCCCGAAAACTAACAACCCAACTCATCAATCACACGTAAAATCTGGAAGAAAGAATTAATGAGTACCGCTTCTATAATCACTTGCTCTTCTTCATCCTCTTCCATTTTTTCAACAGGTCTATGATTAACAGTATCAAACGGTCCTTTTTTTTGCATACAAATTCATAATTATTATTATTATTACTAACCTTAAAACCCAAATCAAAGAACAATACTCGTGTGGCATTCCAAACAGTTTTTTCCGGGGTTTGGGGAGTTTCCTCTTCGATGATTAGGTTTGACAGTTGTGATAAGATCTGAAGACTATCTTGAAAAGGAAGTAGAAGCAAGGTATAGAATTTTCTAGTAAGTGGAAGAAAGGCGGTGGAAGAAAGGCGGTGGGAGTGGTAGTTTTGTATCTGTAATGTATGCACAGATTTTGTATCTGCAATGTATACATAGAGTGAACAGTGAAACGGGCACCACACATTAGCCAATCATAAGGCGCCACAACTTCTTTTTTTGTGTATAAACAAAGAATAGATCAATCAAAATTTGACAACAAAGCATGTATACACACTTATCCTATACGATCGCAAAACGGCTATTAGGATATATAGATAATATCGCACTCATATATGCATATACATTTATGCTCACGTGGCTTCTTTTCGAATGAGTATTTACAGTAAATTAAATATGTATTATATGACATATGTTTTGAATTGTTGATTGTTTAATTTGTTTCACATCGTAGATCGTTTTTTTTTCTCTTATATGTTGCTTTATAATTGTAATAATACCATGATTGATTTATCTTTTTGATGCCGTAAGTTACTTTTAAATTTACTACTCGTGTAGTCATATATGTTAATCACGTTTGATATTTAACCACTATTCAAATTAAATAATTGGATTCTTGAATTTAAAAATACTTAAACAATTAAAGAGCATTTACTGTATTTTAATATTGCATACCTGAAGAATTTGTTAAGAATTTGATAACACTCCATCTAGGTTTTGTTTGATAATGTATAATTATAGCAGGTTTTATGATATCTATAAAACTTGTAACTCATCGTTTATGAAAATTTGTTATACGATCTTAATCCGTAACATAAAGTTTAGACCACAATGTTTTCATGCTTTATGATGATTAAACTTTTAAGAACTTCTGTTTTTTTTTGTTTTGAGCTAATCTTAATTTGCTTTTAATAAAATTTATTGTGGGTTCTTTGCGAAAACATACATAAACTAATATTAAATCAATTGCCTAAGTATTAAAGTAGAGCAGGATGGTGAGCCATTTGTAGTATTTGATCATTTAAAATTTGTACTATATAGAAAACGAAGTGTGATATCTTACAATTATAACATGATGTGTCTAATGTTAATTAGCTCTTGTTTGTCAATATGAATTTCTTCATTGAAACATTTTTTTTTTTGCCAAATGATTTGTTATCGCAAGCACTATAAAAATTTAATGCTACGCCGAGACTTGCCAAGGAATTAAGTAAAAATAAATAAATTTATGGGACCATGAGTTTTATTGATGTCGACGCCTAGTTCATTATAGGATTAGTTTTATGCTTATTTGAATGCAAGTTGTTATATTAAAATATTTGCTTATGATGCAATGTTAAACATTAGACAACTGATTTATGTGATAGAACTTAGCGTACCATATATTCTCTAATGTGATAAATTCATGTGCTTGTCACTTAGCATAATATATCACGAAATTCAACGGGTTAAATTGTTTATGTGATCTATGTGTATGTGATTGATGCCGATTTAATGTGATATGTGCTTAATTGGTCGAATAATATTAAGGCAGATTAATACGTGACACCATATGAAGTATATGTTATGATACTCCCTATATATATCATCTCATTGATGCACTATAGTCTATCACTTTAAATAAGTGTTCATATTATATGAAGATGAAGTCATGTATGAGTAATGCTATAAACAATTGATGCTTAATTACTTCAAATTATGTAAAACAACGAGCTTTAATAGATTATTATTAAACTTATTTTTTGAATAGCTCAACTCTACAAAGTGTATATGATGATATGATGATCAATGTAAGTGTCATGATATGAGAACCATTTTTCTCTAAATGTCGGAGTTTATTAATTATCCTTTGTGGAGTAGGGAAAAGATGTGATGACCATAATTGTGGTGAATTTTGCAATATTGTTGTTAATGTTTTGAGTGAATAAGGAGTTTTAATTGAGTCATATTATATGACATTGAGTTTGCCTTATATATTTATATATGTGACTTATCTATCATGCAATTTTATTTGCTTATAAACCGATTAAGAGCATATACTCACGCAAATAAAGCAACTTCACTCGTGATCGAACATGTTTTCTTCTTTAATTATGGTTTAGGCTAATGTGCATATTATATTTAAAGCCTTAAAATTGCTTTGTATTAAATAATGTGGAAGCCATAATAGTGCTTATATAATTTGATTGGAGAAACAAAAGTATAAATGCAACAATGTATTAGTCCTCCATATTATTTGACTTTTAGATATTACTTGAGTGTTCTTTACACATGTGGTCATAAACCATGATTTATGAGCCAAGATTATTTTCTTGAATGGCATGACCGGTTAGACCATCCCGGTCAATGAAGATGCGAAATGTATAGAAGAACGATGAGTTTCTTCAAAGATAAATTTGATTATTCTCATTGGAAGTTAATTGTTTATTTGTCACCACCAATTAAAGTAAGGACTTTGTCCTATGAAGTTTTGGAAAGAATATAAAGGGGATGTATGTAGGCCTATACATCTGCCATGTGGATCATTTTGATTTCTAAAATCGATGCATCGTCAAAATGATCACCAAAACGCAAGTTATGTTAGCGTGATTAGTGACTCGTCTTAAAAATGCGAGCAAGGTTTTCCAAATCGTATGTTTAAGAATAGTGGTGAATACTCTTAAACGTTTCAGTTGATTGCAAAGCCAATAATATTGTGAGAGCAAAACTCTAAGTTTATGGGGCATATTATAACATATGAGTTCGCATCTTGCCATTAATCTATAATGAATCCTCCCAAGAGAATAGTTTTGGTCACAAACCATATTTCCCATGTAAGTTTTGCAAAATGGGATGTTGAAATTGATAATTCATCTGTGGGGAGAATGAGCAACAGAGATATGGAATGAATTATGATATAAATGTTGATCCTCACACCAATATATAAGAACTTGAAGGGACAATTTACATTCCGGATCTAGTAATTGCCGCACATGTTAGTGACATAAATAAAGTGACTAAATTATACATACCGCTAGTGCTCCAACTACAATGTGTGTCCCAACATTAAAACCAATGATTGGTAGTAAGTCATGGCACGCCTGCAACGTGATAGACTAATCGATTCCAAATAAAATTCCTAATAAAGAGATAAAATGGAGCAAGAAAATTAAGATGGTTGAATCGAGGTAATAAAGACCCCATAATGTTCTAGACATGAAAGTAATTGAAAACCCCTGCACCTGAAAAGCTATGAGATCTCAGTAAAGGATATAATACAATGTCTAGTAGAGTGTGGAATCGAATAGAACTGAATCGAAGTCGATAATACTATTGTATAAATAATGCGCATGATAAATATTGTAAAAGTAAGGCGAGGATCTTGGATACCTGCAAGAAGTGCAGTTCTATAAACAAATGGCCAAAGAATGTAAAGACACAAATAACTAATGAACTATGAAAGTCTCTTGATGAGATATGATTTTTGTAACTTGAAATTCATACACATGAATGTTAAAGAAAGATTGATTTTATGTCCGCAATATGAGAAATAAGTTATACGTGTTCAAGATAATAATACAAGAGCTCATTTTATGCTAAGATTCCTTAAGGAATATAGAATGCATGAAATCGTGTCATGATTTAAAAATTTCGAGAATAGTAATTGATCAATTGAACAAATTCCATGGAATGGAATAAAATTATTAACTTTACTAACCCATCAAAACAAGTTTAGTTAGTTTTGCGGATGCGGATATATGTTTAATTCTCACAATGATGGTCTCAAAATGGATATGCTTTTACTAATGGCGGACGAAATTTCATGGAGTTAGACAAAGCAAACAATCGTGGATAGTTCATCTAACCATTCGTAAATTTTGGGAAGGATGCATTGCTTAATTCAAGGAAGGTTACCTCAAGTGACAATTTGGCGTATTTTTTTTTTTTTTTTTTTTTTTTGTATTATATAATACTTGATTAATGTTATACCAATGAAAATACATTTAACACCTAATTTCATTTATATATTTTGAATACTTTTCATTCCTTAATTTTGTTCACAAGTATTATATAATACAAAAGATATACTTTGACCTTAAGGTAATAGTTTGATACCAATGAAAATACATTTAAAAATCATTTAAATTTTGCAACAAGACATAAAGTTTTTGAAAAATCAAAATGGACATAAATTTTGGGATTTGGGAGTATATATCATAAACACAAAATTATATAAATGTTTCATAGAAATGTTGTCCTAAATTGTGATTATGATATGTATAAGAAGATTAACGTTTTGTTTTTTAAATTCTACAAAACACAATTCATAAATTTGTAGTTTTTTAGTTTGTGGTTCGAGAAAAGTAATATCGGATCGGATTAGATTTTAAGATTCTATGGTTAAGATCGGGATCCTATAAGATTTTAAGCTTTCAAAGATCCTATGTAAGATCCAGATCATTTTTGCTTTGCAGTATCGTAAAATCGTAAGATCCTAAAATCATAATCGGGATCCTGAAAACCATGATATATAGGATGATAATAACGTAAAGAAATGGGTTCCACAATCTTCAACAGATTATAGATCGATATATGCTTATGAACAGTTTATCAAAGACAAACAAGATGTAAATTAGAAGACGAGGATAATATAACCTATTACTAGCACCATGTATAATTATATATCATTGAATAATTTTTTTCCATAATCCGAAATTAACACGGTAGAGCAAATGCAATGCTTTCTACTGTCTACCTAAAACAATTTACCTCCGATGTAACTTCCACTCATAATCAGGAACTCGTTGCACATTTGCATATCGTGGTCAGGTTCACACATCTACAAGATGGACACGATGAGTGTGAACTCAGCCATTCATCAATGCATCTAACGTGAAATCCATGTCCACATTTCGGAAACACATGTATTTCATCTCCATCAACATATTCACTTACACAAATCACACATTCACTTAAACATAACGATCCATAGTTCTCGTAGCCTTTATCTTCCTTGCTAGAATTATATATGACCTTTGGAAAACCTCAATCTTTTCCTTCTTAATTCGTCTATTAACGAAACGAGCCAACACAAGGATACATAGAATACAAATCAATGCAGCGACGATAACAGCTAGCATGAGCATGTAACATGACCAATTTAGGCCTAAATCAGGAACATCTGTTAGAGACGTTATGTAATAACCTAGTTTTCGTTTATTATTTCAGTCATATATTCGAACCTAAAAATGACCCAAATTAAATTTTGAAACTTTGTTAGACGCGACGTCGAGAGAACTTGTTTACGAATTATAAAGATTATACAAGTTAATCTATAGTTAATCTTTGATATGAAGTACATACTTTATTTTAACCTAAGTTAAATAAATATATTTCCTAGACCCTTTTATTTTAATTTTGTACACTACTTACTTAATCATAAAAGTGTCTAAATACAAAAAAAAAAAAAAAAGGAAAGAATCTCCCCTTTTATAAAAATATTCGCCATTAAAGTAATTGTTCCCCCCATTATTTTTTTTAACCGGCTTCTCCTATCCAAAACCCTTTAAAAAATGGCATTCCCTCTCTTCTTCCCCGAAACCGATTCTTGTTTCACCCCCAAAAAAAAACCACGGTCGTCCCTCTTGCCCTCACACACATCATTCCTTGATTCGTGGCTGCTATTCAAGAAGAATCGTGATCCTTGGAGCTAGGATACTTGGGTAAATTGTTGGTGAAGATTGGATAGCATACGATTTGGTGTTGGTTATTCTTTTGGCTTGTTATTTGCTTTGCTAGTCGATTTGGTACACATACCTTTTACTCTTTAATTCACACGCCTCACATGATCTCAATAACATGTATATAACATATAGTTATTGGCTTAAAATGGTGTTTGATAAGTATTTCTAAAAGGCTTAAATAAGTATGCATGAAAGTAATTTGAAACCTTAGTTATATGTATGAATTTGGTGAATTGGTTTCTTGATTAATTATGAGAATGATATGAGATGAGGTTTGAGTTGTGTGTCATGTTTATGTCATTATAATTTGTGTTTAACATCATCTTTGATCAAATCTATGAATTACATATGAAAATGAAATGAGAAACATGTGTTATTATGGCCTTTAATTAACCTTAAAACTGGACAGCATGATATGACGAATTTGTGTGTGTTATTTATCGAATTGTATAAGTACAATATTCTGGGTTTTTGTTGGAAAAACTTATTTTATGTCTTAGTTAAGTTTTCCAAGTGGTTTGGTCGAATTTGGAGTTGTCTAAGTCGTATTTTTGAATTTTACAAGATCAAGTGTCAAAGTTGAGAAAACAGGTCTGAAATTTAGTTGAATTGTTTGATTTTTCATTTTCAAACCAAAAGGAATTAGGAGCTCTCCTTTTACAGGAGTGATATATAGGATATAAATGAATTTCTGGGATTTTTGGGAATTTTCCCAAGGTGTCTAAACATGTCTATTAAGCGTAAACTTTTGAGGTGTATTTCCTGAACACTTTCTGGGTAGGTCTGGAAATATGGATTTTTAAACCATACTTAGACTCTGAGATAAAATCTACCAAAATTTTTTTGAAATTATCTAACTAATGTGGGAACCTCTGAGAATTTTCTTGAAATTTTTGGAATACTTCTGATGGGTTTAAAAATTCGTGTAAAACTAGTCCAGATGTGAAGTTAAGAAAATGAAAGATAAAAGGATGATATCAATAAGTAAAACACTTATAAATGCATAAGAAGCTTATAAAATGAATATGTTGGCAATATGTGAGTATATTTACTGTAGATATTGTGAAGAGGGAGAAGTGATTTGGCTTTGTGTGCTTTGCTCTCGTGCACACACTTTGAGGTACAGATATTCCGTCATTTTAGTAATGACACTTCTTTTCTCTCATGACTCTTGTCCATTTTGATATTTGATTCGTATTCCCCTTGCTTTGATTTGATATGATCCATTTGATATGATTCGTTTTAGCATGATCCTCTTATTTGATATTGTTAGGATTTAGAAAATCCAGTTGTTAAAGTGTCGGTCACCTCAAGTATATGTAATTGTTAGAAAGCTCGTAGTCATAGTTATTTAATGTTAGTTAGTATTTAGTTAAGTAACACCGTGGAGGACGGACGGTCTTTACCCACCTGTATGCCCGATCCACGACCGTAGGAGGCGTATTTTGTAAGATACTATAAATACCCTCTACCTCCCAAGGTAGAGGGTTGGAGCTCATAATAAGATTTTTCTTTCTCTCTCTAAGTTCCCTAAGCCTCTAAACTTTCTCTCTCTAAAACCCTTAAGTCATAGGCCTATATACATCATGGTTTGATGTGTTTATGAAATCCAATATGTTACAAATGGTATCAAGAGCCATGGTTTGATCATCCCTCTTACATGTTCTTGGATTTCTAATGGTTTTATATGGTTTTTGGGTTTGAAAAAGTTTAGTGGTATTTGCATCATTTGGACTAATTCTAGTGTTAAAGTTTGGATTTTGATTGTACTTCTGTGTTTAGAATCATCATAAGTGGTTAGGTTTTGATTTGGAAGGCTTGAATCATCGTGGTTGGGCTATTTTTTATTTGAAAAGTGGTAGTTTTTTAATATTGTACGAAGCGAGTTACGCCTCGTAGTACTTTTCTTAGAAGCGAGTTGGTTTGTTCTTTAAAGCGAGTTGTCACTAGAGTTATCGCTTAAGTAAGTTTCTTTGGAAGCGAGTTATCAGTTTCTGCGAGTTGTCTTTTAAGCTAGTTATATCTTAAGCGAGTTGTCGTTTAAGCAAGTTGTCTTGGAAGCGAGTTGGTTGCTTAAGTGAGTTGTCACTTAAGCGAGTTGTGTTCTAAGCGAGTTGTGTTCTAAGCGAGTTGGTTCTATGCGACTTGTCTATTAAGTGAGTTGTCTACAAAGCGAGTTGATTAAGCGAGTTGACCTCAAAGCGGGTTGAGTAGGGTGCGAATTGTCTAATACACTACTTGTCTATTGAGACTTGTCACTTCTTAGTGTTACATTTTACGATTTTCTCTTGATTTAGTAAAATCCCGTGAAAGAATCTATTTCCCGGTTTAATCAAAGAGTTATAAAATCCCGTAGAATCTGTAATCATGTCTACCAACGTGCCTACAATCATCTCTTACATGGCGAGGAAGTTCAAGCAAAGCAGGATCGGATACTAAATCCACCCATGTTAGATAGGACCAATTATGACTCATGGGCTCAACGAATCGGGTTGTCTTGCTTGGGTAAAGAAAATGGGGTTAACATTCTCAAATCAATTGATGAAGGACCATACCAAGTTGAGACTACAGAGACATACTTGAAGCTGCTCATTGATGGCTCGGTGACATTAGGATTGGATAGACCAAAGACATATGATGAACTTATCGATAAGAAGAAAAGAGATACGATGTTGATATTAGGGCCTCAAACATTGTACTTGTGGTCTACCAAAGGACATCTACAAGCTAATCAATCACAACACTGAAGCCAAAGCAGTTTGGGACAATGTCAAGATGCTTCTCTCCAGTTCAAAATTAACTAAAGAAGATAGAGAGTCTCAACTATATGATGATTTTGAGAACTTTAAGATAAACCCAGGGGAAAATGTCACTGAATACTATGTGAGGTTCCACAAGCTCGTAAATGACATGAGGAATATCAAAATGACAATGCCAAATATCCAGCTAAATTCAAAGTTTGTAAACAACATGAATCCCGAATGGCACACATTTGTCACTGCAGTCAAACTTAACAAAGGATTGAGGAACACCAATTATGAGCAATCTGATGCTTATTTACTACAAAATGAGAAACATGCTGCGTTTGAGCGAATGATCATGGAAAAGTTCAAGACCAATGCTGGAGATGCAAGCTCTTCAAATGACTTAACTGCATTCTACAATAATGTAGGGATTACTACCAAAGCATCATAAGTCATACCTATTGGAAATGGTAACCACAAGCTCATTCCTGATCCAGGGTATAAGCCTCCTGATGTCGAAGTAGTCATGGAACACTTTGTCAATCAACTGGCTCTTATGGTCAAGAAAAACTTGAATCTCACCCCACACACCAACAATCATCTCAGAACTGCGTCAAATCTTCACAATCATGCTACTGTTAAAGAAGGAAAGATAGTGGTACAAAAAGTGCAAGGAAGACAAAAATGCATACCTTCTACATAATGAGCAAGGGAACGTTGGAGCAGGATATGGAAATGTTGGAGCTGGATATGGGAATGCTGGTGCGGGATATGGGAATGCTGGCGGTGGTGGTGGATATTTGGGTAATCAGAATCGTGGAAGGAACATAGCTCAAGGTCAAGTAAAGCCCATTAAATGTTACAACTGTGGTGGAGAAGGACACATCGCAAGGAATTGCACTCTTCCAAAACGTCCACAAAATGCGAGTACTTGTGGATAAGATGTCACCGGTCCAAGATCAAGACGGTGGAGCAATCTTGAATGAGGAAGAATTGCTATTTCTTCCGAGGTAAATGCCAAAACTTATGATCTTGATGTGGATGAGCGGCCAAAGGTGGTATGGGTCGAACAATCCCAATGCATTTCAAGTCGCAGATCGTGATGCATTTGATTCGATGTTGATGATGAACCAACGGCCTAGACCATCTTCATGGCTAATATCTCACCAATGGTAACCCAAGGGCTTCTTTACCTAAACAGCCACTCCTTCCGTGGAATCTATCATCTCGGAGGTATTAAAACTATACGATGATGTTGATGTGCAAAAGATGCACAACAAAGTACAATCAATCGAAATTATTGAATCGGATATTGAAAATATGGGTAATATCAATGTTTTCCCATATGAGCAATATATGAAACAAAATGAAAGTGAAATTGTACCAAGTAATGCATATTCTGCGGTCAATGATGACTATATTTTGATGAATTCACCGCATGTGCCCCCGATGATTCTATTATTTACGAACTAAACGCCTATAAAGAGCAAGTTGCTATATATGAACAACGTGCTAAGTTCGAATTGACCACCCGTGAGCAGGAGATGGATAACAAAATACGTACAGTTATTAGAAAAAGTAGTTTTAGAGAAGAAATGTTAAAACAAGAGTTAAACTCCATACAAGAAAAGCTTACAAAAACTGTTAAGCAAAAGCAAGAACTTCAAGAAAATGTTAAAGTGCTTAAACAAGAATTTAATGGTAAGGAATCAAAACTTTTGAATGACTTTTCCAATCTAAAAACGTTGAAAAATAAACTTGAAAACAAACTGTACGTACAATGGAACACCATTCAGACTGCTCACATGATCACTAAGCACAGAGTCTTAAGCGATAAGCATAGTATTCCCCTAGTAGAGGAGCCAAACCCTGAGTACTGTAAAAAGGCTAAAGCTTGCCATACGATTGTATATGATGGAAATGAGATCCTCAAGCCTAGGCAAACACCATCATGTATTGGAAGCACGGAAGAGGATAGAAAATTAGAAGATGCCTCTAGGGAGAAAATGGAAAAGAAGCTAAAAGATCCTCAGTGTAAAAAGCAAAACATAACGATCAAACCCCATGGTTACACTAAAGAAAATTGGATTTCTCTGAACAAGTTTAAGCCTCAAACTCAATTAACCCCAGAACAAGTTTTTTGGAAAAAAGACATGGATAAGCAAAAAGCAAATGTACTTGTTGAAACAAACACTCCCCTTAGGAAAGTGCCTCCAGCTCATGTATCCTCCGAATACACCAATGCATTTAGTTCCTAGAACTCTTCCCACTAAGAGCAAGACCTTAATCAACATGTATGTTGTTTATCAACTATTCATTGATTTTGAGAAGACATGTAAGAAGAGAATCACACCTACGAGGATAAGCGAGGGGAAAGGGGTTTGAACAAACTAAAGAATGCTATTTAAGCGAGGTCATGCCTTTCTTTAAACAATTAAAAATCAATTTGAGAGTCTTCAAAAGGGATAGACTCGGAGATTAAAGAAATGGAAAAGGAATTTGATGAAATGATAGTTGAGGTCAATAACTATGAGCGGAACTCAAATATAATGAAATTGAAAGGAAGAATTGCATATCTTAAATGAGAATTTGATATCGAGTTGTGTGGCTCAAGATGTGTTTTATCTTGTCACTAAGTATTCTATTATCGCTTCTCAATTTCATGAATTATATGTTGCTTTAAAAGTTTCCCATGATCGTGTCATTGAGCTTGAACACAAAACTCAAAACTAAATGAGAAATTGACCGGGATGATCACGATAATTTGGTAAAACACTTTTCGATTTGGAAGTTGAACATTTTGATTTGCAACTAAAATATCAACATCTCAAAGAAAATGTTAAAACCTCAAACATCAAGATATCCTCGGATGTTCTAGAGTTTGATGCGCTTTTGAAATAAACAAAGCGTGATTGAACAGATTCGAGCTCACCGTAACACGATCGGAAAGTTGAAAACCTAAATTTCACAATTAAAGGGTGAAAAGAACAATGTGTTGGCTCCCAAATGCCTCCTCCTTTAGATTCTCAATTTTCTCAAAACTTTCATCTTCAAAACATCATTAACGTATTACAACAAGAAATGAGAGTTTTCTAGAAGAAAATGAAAAGGTCAAACGACACTTCAAAGAGTTATACGATTCAATGAAAGTCACTCGTGACAAGAACAATGAAAAATAACTTTGTTACAAAAGGAAATTGAGAATCAAGAGTCAGGTAAAAGGGAAAATGCCGCTTGTCTTTAATGAGAATGCTGCATCAAAGGCATCTGTAGATTCTAAATATACGTGACTGTTAAATACATTCCTCCTCATCTTAGAAATAACGAACTTGTGTTTCATGACTATTTCTGTCACCTTAAGGATAGTCTAGAATGTCTCCGTGAGATTGTAGAAGAGGATCGCATAAATAAACCACTTGATAGTGAAATTAGGTATGCATGCTTATATGCCAAACGATCTCAAGAGCTTTTAGAATGTTTAAGAGCAACATGACCTAAATCCTTTTGTGAGAAAGATAAAGCTGTTATGCCTTGTTCTATGCCTAGTGCTAAGCATGCAACCCATGATATGCCTTGTTCTGTGCCTAAAAGTACTTCAGATCCCAGCACTTCTAGATCAGGAATGCAAAAAGTAGCAAAACCAACTAATGTTCCCATAATTCCCTCTACAGGAGTAATCAGTGGTACAAAGCGAAGCGGTCAAAGCCTCCGGGCAATACAAAGCAAGATAGGACCTCGCAAGCTAAGAGTGATCAATGGAAGAGAGTGAAGACCACCCTAGGAACATTAAGTTTGATTTGAATAAAATGAATCGTGTTGATTCTAGTATTAGCTATAAGCGTCTTGTAATTAATTCAATTCGCTACTATTTGCAAAACATGTAATGAATGCTTGATTTACGGTATTAATCATGAATGTGTTGTGAATGAGATGAGTAATCTTGCAAAATTTCATGTTAGAATGGTTAACACTAGACAACCGGATAAAAGGTCGAAGACCAAGGAGGAAGAGGGCTAGAAAACATTGGAAACCAACGGGAAGAAAATTTAGTAATGTAGGTTATCATTGGATACCCACCGCCGTAAATTCAATCTTAATGAGTTGTGCCTAAATTATCGAGATCAATGCCCATTAGGAAATGGATGCCCTTTGGTAGAACAATACCTTTAAGAAGTGAACATACTTTGAATAGATCTCTGTTTCTACTAGCCCGACATCTACCTCTAATGATTGTATTGACTCTCTTTACGATGCGGTTGCTCCAATCTCGTTTTCTAACTAAGTGGAACCCATTCTTGCATGGGGATCCCAATTGTCCGATTATCCATTCTTATCGTGTTCAACTGCAGTCGTTCAAATCGCTCGTGGTACCGGACTCGAGTTGTTCCAAGCATATTTGGAGATCGCTCATGGCTCATGAACTTCGTAAATAAATT
This sequence comes from Chrysanthemum lavandulifolium, assembly GCA_022545495.1. Taxonomy (NCBI): domain Eukaryota; kingdom Viridiplantae; phylum Streptophyta; class Magnoliopsida; order Asterales; family Asteraceae; genus Chrysanthemum; species Chrysanthemum lavandulifolium. The sequence continues at coordinate 137,458,824 of CM040245.1, forward strand.
TATCGGACCTGTTAGATTCGGGAACGACAATTTGGGGAAATTATGGGTTATGGATATTATGTGGTTGGAGCAGTGTAATTTCCGGGTATACTATGTTGAAGGTCTTGGTCATAATTTGTTTTCTGTCGGTCAATTCTGCGATTACGATTTAGAAGTGGCTTTTAGAAAACATACTTGTTTCGTTAGAGAACTTGATGGTGTGGAACTTTTAAGAGGTACACGTGGTACAAACTTATACACCATCTCTATCGAGGATATGATGAAGTCTTCTCCAATCGCTTGTTGTCAAAGGCTTGAAAACAAAGTCATGGTTATGGCATTGTCGCCTCAATTACTTGAACTTCGCACCATTAATGACCTTTCCGAAAAGACCTAGTAAGAGGCCTACCAAGATTAAAGTATGAAAATATCATCTTTGTTCGGCATGCCAATTGGGAAAAAGCAAGAAATATGCCCACAAACCCAAACCCGCAAACTCGGTTATGGAGTTCTTCACACTCTTCATATGGATGCATGCGGACCCATGAGAGTGCAAACAATTAATGGAAAGAAGTATGTGTTAGTCGTTGTTGATGACTACTCTCGATTCACTTAGGTTAAGTTCTTGAGGACAAAGGATGAAACTCGGATGTCATCATTAAACTTATCAAACAAATGGAGGTTCGACTTAACAAGATGTTAGAATCATCCGAGCGGACAATGGAACCGAGTTTGTTAACAAAGAACTAAGTCGGTTTATGAAAGCATTGGAATCATCATCAAAGAAGTGTTCCACGAATCCTCAACAGAACGGTGTAGTTGAAAGACGAAATCGAACTCTTGTGGAAGCCGCAAGAACTATGCTAATTTACTCAAAGGTTCCAATGTTCCTCTGGGCTGAAGCCATTGCCACTGCTTGCTACACCCAAAATCGTTCTCTTATCCACACCACTCATGGAAAAACTCCATACGAACTTTTCCACAATAGAAAACCTGATCTCTCTTTCCTTCGTGTGTTTGGTGCTTTGTGCTATCCAACGAATGATGGTCAAGATTTAGGTAAATTAAAAGCTAAGGCGGACATTGGAGTATTTGTAGGTTATGTACCAAACAGGAAGGGTTACCGAATCTACAACAAAAGAACCCGAGATATCATGGAAACTATTCACGTCACGTTCGATGAGTGGCCGGAAAATGGCTCCAGGACAATCAAGTTCTGGACCCGCATCTCAACATTCATTAAGTAATCCCATTAGTTCTTCTCTTGTACATAACCCCTCACAAGCAATTCCATATGTACCCCATTCGGAAGATGATTTGAAAATTTTGTTTGATCCAATGTTTGATGAACATTATGAGCCTATTGCTAATGATTAGTCAAATCCATCAACAGAGGTTGCCCCTAACCCAGTCAACGTAGATAACCCTTCAGTTTCTATGTCATTGAGTCAAGATGCGCCTATTGCAGATCATTAATCCTCATCATTAAATCCTCAATCATCGAGTGTACATCATGGAATTGTTTCTGGCACCTATGATGGAGATAACCCCTTTGCTACTCCCGAAGATGCTCCATTTGAGAACATATTTGCTCCTCAACCAACTTCGAACCATCGTCATCGGAGATCCAAACTCGCTACTTGGTTCCTCAACAACAACCACACGAACACCTTAGAAAATGGACACATGAACATCCATTGGACAACATCATTGGAAACCCTTCTCGTCCAAGATCCACTCGTAAACAACTTGCAATCGATGCCTTTTGGTGCTTCTTCAACTCCGTACTATCTAAGGTCGAACCAAAAGACGTTAAAGCGCCATGATCAAGACAAGCGGTTCAATGCCATGTAAGAAGAAATTCATGAGTTCGATTGACTAGATGTACGGGAATTAGTACCGCTCCCGAATGTGCTATGATCATTGCTCTAAAATGGATCTTCAAAGTAAAACTTGATGAGCATGGTGATGTGCTAAAGAACAAGGCTCGATTGGTTGCAAAGGATACCATCAAGAGGAGGGTATTGACTTTGAAGAATCATTTGCTCCAGTTGCACGTATCGAGGCAATCGAATCTTCACGGCTAACTTGCAAGTAAGAACATGGTAGTCTATCGGATGGATGTAAAGATGGTTTTCTTAACGGAGATCCGAAGAAGTAGTATACATCACCAACTGAAGGTTTTGTGAATCGAGCATCCTACTCATGTCTATCGCTTGAAGAAGGCCCTTTACGGTTTGAAGCAAGCTCCAAGGGCATGGTACGACACGCTATCGAAGTTTCTTGTATCTAATGGATTGACAAAGGAGCAGATGATCCGATATTGATCAGCAAACACTTAATTCATGTTCAAATCTATGTTGATGATATTATTTTTCCTCGTGACCCCAAACACGTTTTTAAGGAGATGGGCTCCAATTTCAAATGTCAATGATGGGACAAATGTCATTTTTCTTGGGATTACAAATTTCACAAAGTCCCGAGGCATTTTTATCAATCAATCTAAAAATGCTAATGAAATCTTAAAGAAATTTGGATTTGATTCTTGTGACCTGCTGACACTCCATGGTGGGCGTAATAAAGCGGATGAGGACCACTCGGGGATCATGGTTGACCAAACTAAATATCGTAGTATGATTGGGTCCATGATGTACCCATCGCGATGAGACCGGACATTTTGTTCATTGTATGCATTTGTGCTAGATACCAAGCTAAGCCTACCAAAAGCACCTTGAAGCGGTTAAACGGGTCTTCGGTATCTCAAAGAACCATCAACATGGGACTTTGGTACCAAGGACACCGGTATGTCACTAACGACCTATGCAGATCTTGACCATGCGGTGTCAAGATACACGTCGAAGCACGTTAGGAGGTGCTTAGTTTTGGGTGATAAGCTTGTGAGTTGGTCTTCAAAGAAACAAATGAGTACTTCTATATCCTCTACAGAGGCGAATACATAGCCATGTCATCTTGTTGTGTTCAAATCCTATGGATGAGATCCAATTATCGACTATGGCTTTGAATTCAACAAAATCCTCTATTGTGATAACAAGAGTGCCATTGCTCTCATGCAACAACGTTCAACATTCAAGAGCAAAGTATATCGACATTCGACACCATTTCATCGAGGAGCAAGTGGAGAGCGGTGTGGTGGAACTATATTTTGTGAAGATGAATATCGGTTAGCGTACATCTTCACCAAAGCTCTTCCTAGAGAACGTTTTGAGTTTATCCTTCCACGACTTGGTCTAAAGAGTCTTCAACCGAAACACTCAAACATCTTCAAGAGGAAGGCGAGGAGTAAAAGTTTTTCTTCTTCCATCTCTTGTAAATATTTATTCAAAAAAAAACAAAATTATAAAACCCAGAAAAAGAAAATAGAAAAATATAAAATTTCAATAATCTATAAAATCGGAAAATCTTTATATATATATATATATATATATATATATATATATATATATATATATATATATATATATATATATATATATATATATATCCCATCTTTTCTATTCTTCGATAACATCTACGGTCTTTGAGTTGTCACTCTAAGAATGACACGGGTCTTTAGATGAAGTTCGAATGTATATAAGCTTTAAAAAAAAAAAATAAAAATTGGGAGAATGAAAACAAAGGTTTATAGTCATTTGATCTGTACCCGTTTTATAAAAAAAAACAGAGCCATGCTTTATCTTCTTTTCAAATCTCATACTCTGATTCTAATAACAAATGTTTGTCACCAACAAGACAAATGTTTCCTTCACAAATATTTTTCCTTCTATAAATTCTTCTGAAAAATATTTGTTATCTAATGAAAACTAAATAGCTTTGAAAAATAACTCAAACTCAATTTTTGAAAATCATCTGGACTTGTCATTTGTCAAAATCTCTATCTCTCAATCAACAACTTATGTCATTGATTGTGGGGAGAATGATTTCAATTAAATCAAAAAGGTTATTTGTCAAACAATTTGTTAGGAATTGGAAATTCTATTGTGAAGCATCGGTCACCCCAAATATAATCTAGCTTAAGTTAGCTCGTAGACATATCGTTTATTATGTTATTTGTTAGTAGTCGTTATTAGCATAGTTTAGTCTAGTGCAACACCGTGGAGGAAGGACGGGTCTTTACCCATTGTATGCTCGATCCACGACCGTAGGAGGGCGTATTAGTTTGTATAAATAGCCCTCTCCCACAAGAGAGAGGTTGGATGTTCATTTGGAATCTAACCTTCCATGAGTTTCTCTTACTAGAATATCCCACTTTCTCTCTCTAAAACCATATATACGCCCATGCTTGTGAATGTTTGTGTGTTTGTGAGATCCAATATGTTACAATTGGTATCAGAGAGCCATGGTTTGATCATCTCTCTTACATATTCTTGGATTTCTAGTGGTTTTATATGGTTTTGGGTTTGAAAAAGTTTAGTGGTTTTTGCATCATTTGGATCATTCCTTGTGTTAAAGTTTGAATTTTGAGTGTACTTTTGTGTTTAGAATCACTTTAAGTGCTTGGGTTTTGATTTGGAAAGCTTGAATCACTGTGGTTGGGCTAGTTTTGGATTGAAAAGTGTAGTTTTGAAGTTTTTCAACTTAGCGACTTGTGTCTCGGAGTGTTTTTCTTCGTAGCGACTTGCTTTAGTAATTTCCAGCGAGTTGTAGTTTAAGTCGTAGCGACTTGATCTTAGCGACTTGTCTATTGAGACAAGCCGACAAACATTACAAGTTAGTGGAGGCTCCACTTCGGCTAGCGACTTGGTTGGCGTAGCGACTTGTCTCTATTATTTCTAGCGACTTGCCCTTATTGTTCTTAGCGAGTTGATCCTTAGCGACTTGGATACTTAGCGAGTAGCTCTTTAGCGACTTGTCTGCTTAGCGATTTGGTGCTTTAGAGACTTGTGTTCAGTGACTTGGGTCTTAGCGACTTGTGCTTAGCGACTTGATTCACAGCAATTTGAGGTTTTAGCGAGTTGCTACTTAGCGACTTGGTGTCTTAGCGACTTGTTTCTAAGGTTTATTGCAACTTGAGTACCTAGCGACTTGGGTAAGTAGCGACTTGTCTTCAAGGTAGTTAGCGACTTGGTGAATTAATGCAAGCAACTTGTGCCTAATATCCATCAACACAATGTCTTACATCATCGACCCTTTAATCTCCAAAGTGCTTGAACTCTATGATACCTCACGAACAAAGCTGTTTGCTACTCGAATGTTTAACCATGATTGATTTGATTATGATCAAAACACTTCACATTCGAGTCGATATCAAAGAATCACACTTGTTTATGATACATGATGCAAAGAAAATGGAATGCAACATTGAGCCTTATCAACTACTTCATCTGCACCTCATACAACTGTATATCCTGGCGGGGATCGAACATTGATGCTCTCTTCCGCCGGGACTTACCTACATTTACAAGTACCTTGTTCTTGAACTTAGAACAACTAAAGCTTCAAATTACCAAAAGGAAGGTATTAATGGATGATTCGATCTCGCACTTGAGGTTATCTACAACCAATTTCACCATTTATCAATGGGGAATATTCCATGAACTTGATCAACACGTTCGTTGGAATTTCCTTCAAGAAACATATTGGAATGGAAATTCATGAGTTCATTAACACATTTATTCAACTTATGGATAATGTGGAAAAGTACATTAAGGAAGCTGCTCAAGAGAATGAAAATTTGAATGCTTTGAATGGTGTCAAGATAAATTAAGTGAAAGTTGTGATATGTCGGGTAATGGATCGAGTTGAAAGACGGATGATCTTGAATGCGAATATCGAGATACAACAAAGGATGATGAAACAGTCGCTTGAATACTGAGGCTCGTAGTCGGATATGCTAGAAACGACTTGCATTTCAATAACTCTGTTATGCATGATTTGAATGCGGATGTCACACCAACAAATGAACAGTGTCATGTGATGAGGTACCTTAAGCGATCAACATAATGCATTAATAATGTACCGATCAATATGATCCTATTTACGAACATGACATTGATAAATGTTTCTTGGTTGAGCTCGAATCTGCGAAATCTTTAAAACAAATGAAATGGTTGAAAAAGGGTTTTAATGAACTTTCAAACAAATATTCAACTCTTGAAAACATTGTATTTCCTTAGAAATTGCAATGCAACAAAGAGAAGAAAGTTTTCTTGCTACAAAACCTTGCATAAAACCGAATTCCCGAATTTCGAGAATTTTTGAAATTAACCGATTAAAACCCAGTTCGGGACAAGGATTCAACCATTTGCAATTTGAAATTGCAACTCTCAAATATACATAAGAGTTGTAATTTAGGGATGAACAAGTCTAACCATGAGGTGAGTGATACGCTTAAATCTAGGAATGATGAATTGGCTCTGTGTGTGTCCAACCTATTAAAGGAAAATGAGTCCTTAAGAAAGAACTTATCAGAGAACAATTCAAAGTTGATTGATCAAACTAACTCCTTGTTGGCAGACATTGATGCCCTCAAAGCCCAAATTCAGGATAAGAGCTTCACTATTGTTGCCTTAAAAAATGAGCTTAGGAAATCTATTGGAAATAGGGTGAACACTAAGTTTGCAAAACCATCAACCTTGGGGAAGCCAATTGTATTGAACAACTCAAAACGTACTGTAGTTAGGCAGCCCAATGCTTTTAGAACTGAAAGATTTAAACCATTGAAATCTAAGCTTGCCTCCCAAGTTGATGCGAATACTGTTTTGTCAAAACCAGTCACTTCACTATTTCATTCCGATATGATGAATAACAATCCCCAGCTTAATGTTCGAAGCCCTAAGATCATGAATATTAGGAGTTCATCTAGTTCGATAAGAAGCATCAAATGATTGATCAATCCCTAAGAAACAAACTAATTACAAAAGAACCAATATTCAAAGCAGGAAGTGGCTACATCCAAATCTACTAGCATTGTTTCAAATGGATTCCCACCGGTAGATTATTTAAGTTTTCGGGATCCAAACGGACTTACATACCTAGATCTTGCCTTAAGTGGATGCCCACAGAAAACTCTTCAAGAATATTGAACCTAAAGGGATTTCTATTAATGACACTCCTAGATCAAAATGTGCAACACCCAATAGTGAAGTTACTCATGTCACTAACTCATCTATTTGCAATACTACATGTGCTTCTAGTGCAAAGTGTCCTCAGTCTTTTTCAGGTACAATGCTCAATTCAATCATGAACATCATGACTTGGTTTCCATCAGAAATGAAGAATGCTCACTCAGGAATTGTAGCTTGTCAGAATTGATGCACCTCGTACTTTGACTCCTGTTCGACTTGAATCAGGACTCGTTCTCATGAATCTGTGTACAAATTAGTTTTCAAAAAAAAATCAAAATCATTTTTTTTATTTAAATCTTTACCCACATTTTTATAAAAGATGTATCTCTTGTAATCGATAACATCTACGGTCCTAGAAATGTCATTCAATAATGACACGGGACCATAGATGAAGTTCGAACAAAAGATATACTCTAGTTTTATAACGGGGGGTTAGAATTCAATCAATGTTCATTGGTGACATTGATTGAGGGGGAGAATATTTCAAGTTATCTCGTTATCTCTGTTTCACTCTGCATCATTGTTTGATATGTATTGTGTGCTGCTGCATGTTTAAGTTATGATTTGTTATGTCCACTATGTTAGATAGCTTATCTATGTTTTGTCACTTATTGGTACTTGTCATATCCACTGTAGTTGCATGCAATCTGATAAGTACAAGGACTGAAAGTGTCCATTGTACAAATTTAGATAGATAGCGACTTGCTGTAATCAGGGATAGCGACTTGGCTTTTCTAACGGGTAATGACTTGTCATTGAAATCTAGCTAGCGAGTTGTCTCAAGTTGCCCAAGTACAGGGACTGTATGTGTGAACTTGTAAAACTTGAATAATATACTTAAACCCCTAGCGACTTAACACAAGTCACAAAGTTTCAAAAAATCCCAAAAGTGTATTTCGCTTTCTCTCATAACCATTGCAATAGCGATTTGTTTGTGGTAAGTTAATCTCAACTATTTGTTTCAAATCGTGTTTATCTCGTACCTCCCCTAACGCATCTCATTTTAACAGATTCCACCATGTTTTTATCCTCTTCAATTGACTTCATCATTTAGGTTTGTTAACGGATTTGTTTAATGGAACACTGGATATAATTAGGTGTTGTTTGGGTTTACTAGGATAGATGTGGTGATGCATTTGTATGTTTAAATGGATCTTTGAGCGAATCGTTGTATCACTCGTATGTGTTTCCTTTTGGGTTGTGTTTCTGATTTTGTTTGTGCTTGTGGGTTGATTGTACTTGTTCATTGTAGCGATTTGATTATATTACTATAATGGTTATATATGTTGATTGGATTGTGGTGTTATGCGTTTGTTTTTGTCAAGTTCTTGGTAGCGACTTACCTGATAAACAAAGTGTTCTTGATAGCGAGTTGGTTCATAGATTCCTCATGGCGAGTTGTGATATTTTATTACATTCTTGCTAGCGACTTGGTGATATGATTTGTAGCGACTTAGCCTTGTAACTTCTGATAGCGACTTGTCTTGACAAGTTAGCGACTTGCTTAAACGTTTTCATAAAGGCGACTTGTTAAGTAATTTTCTTATAGCAACTTGTTTTGACAAGTTAGCGACTTGCTATACTGTTTTCACAATGGCGACTTGTCACTATTTTTCCTGTAGCGACTTATTTTGTTAAATTGGTTAAAGCGACTTGCTGTAATAACTTCATGTTAGCGACTTGGTTCAGGTTTACTCGTAGCGACTTGTTTTGACAAATTTCTTTTAGCAACTTGTTAAAACACTTTCATAATTGCAACTTGTCTCATGAAATCCTATTATAGCAACTTTGTTCTTAACAATTTTGACTCAAAACAACTTATCTCTTAAAAACGTTGTCAAAATGATTTGTTACTTTGAAAATTACTAAAACTACTTAATCTATTTCCAAAGCATTTCAATCCGTTTATTGGTAATATGTCATGTATGCTACTCGTTGTGCTTGGTTCATGAGGTTACATTAAAAGTTGTTCAGCTAACCATGTCTTATCTAACATGCTCTCGAACACTGGTGTTGTCTGTGTGTTTCTACAGAATTTCAAATGGCTAATACAACTTCATCCGAGAATCTTGCTACCTCTACTCCATCCATTGTTATGACAGACAATGAAATTCTTCCAGAAGACAAATGGGTAGAGATTGGGAAAAGTAAATGTTATGTGGACATGGAAAGGATTCAACAAAATCCAATCTTCAAGGTGGCTATTGATATTCTTAAAAACACTAACTTCTTTAGTTCCCTAACCAAACAATGCACGATCCCTTCCATTTACCTACAACAATTTTGGAACACCATCACTTGGGACAAGATCACTGCCACTTATTCATGCAAGCTTGATGATAAGCAATTTGAAATCACATCTGACATTCTTAGTAAGGCCCTAGGAATCACACCAAGTGACCCTACCAAACAATCTTCCCCTCCACCTAGTGCAGAAGAGCTAATAGTCTTTCTAATTGGTTTGGGTTATCAAGTTGGCATAACAAGGGCCTCAGATATCATTACCGGACACATGTATCAACCTTGGAGAGCCATGACAACTATTCTCAACTTATGCTTATCGGGCAAAACCTCAGGGTTCGATAAAGTAAGGATACCTATTCTGCAAATCCTATGGGGTCTCGTCAATGGGGTGAACATTAATGTCTCGGAACGTATTTGGGAAGAATTCTCGTTGTCAATGCACACATTCATCACCGATAGAACAAATGTTCAGAATCAAGCTCAAGGAAGAAAGAAAGTACACAAACTTGTGATTCCTAGCATCAGATTCTCGAAGCTTGTCATCCAGTACTTGCAACAGACTCATAACTTCAATCCTAGGAGTGAATCAGTCCTCCATAATGCTAAGGATGAATTTGTTCTGGGTAACCTCAAATATATTGCTAGAGGTGTCAATAAAGAGATCTTTGGATTGCCAATTCCTGATGTTCTTCTCACTGAAGATATTATGAAGACTGACCACTTCAAATTATACAAGAAAAGAGCATCCAGATCCAATGTTGATGACTCTCCCATTCCATCACAACCCAAAGCTACAAAGTCCACTTCCAGTACAAAGACCTCATATGCTGCCCTTCCCAAGAAGAGGCGTGATAGATCACATCCTCGACACTTCTTCAAAGAAGCAGAAAAAGAGAAAGAATGATGCGGAAAAGGAAATTGTTGGGGGAACCGAGACACCAAAGGGTGACAGTCAATTGGTCGATGAAGACGATGCTAATTTGCAACAAGGAATTAAACAAAGCCTGGAAAGCCTGAACATGAGACCACCAGTTGGAGGTGTCGTGTTAAGAGAACCTGAGCCAGAGCCACGCCAAACAACTTCAATCACTCAAGAAAAAGGGAAAGGGATTGTTGGCGTAGATGCGTTGAACAAGCTGCTCACATGCTTCTGACCATCTCTTCTTCACCGTCAAGAACCATCTCCTCTCCACCATCAAGGACTACCACTCAATTTGAGTTGAAGAAAAGAAGCAAAGTGACATCTTCAGCTCAAGAACAAGCTGGAATGGAAAAGGAGGTATCCGAAACACAAGAAGAAACTCCTGCATCAAGTGATACCCAATCTGATCAGAATGATGATGAAGAGTTGCAGAAAGACTCACAGGAGAACCTTGAGTCAAGATCTGATGAAACCAGGCATATGGAGGAACCGAACATGTCTCTCGATTCTCTTTCCTCATTGAAGAATCTAGATCTGAGACTTCTCTTTCGGTGATCGGTTCATAAATGACAAACCCACGACATTGAGTCTTATAAGCAAGGTAATGAGAAAGAGAAGCGAGTCCATGTTTACGATCGACATCTGAGAAGACACTTCAACCATTCCTCCTATGTCAGCACCTTCTCATGAAACCGCAATTCCACCACCCATACATGCTAAAGATCTATCACTGTAACCAGTGGTTACAGTAACTGACACAGATAATTCACCGGCTTCACCACCTCAAATTCTTACTTCAGATCAATTGCTCGACAAAGCTGTAAAACGAATTGAAGCTCTTGAGAGTCAATTGCCAAAATCTATCAACGTCCTTGGCGTCGTGTTTAAAAGTTGGAGAACCTCAACTTCGATCAAGGAGTCGCGAGATGCAATTGAGGAGAGGTGAAAGATGCTGTAGAATGGGCAATGCAAGCTCCATTGCTTCAACGATTCAAGGATCTGCCCATTGATGATATGAGAGCTGTCTTATCGGATAAGATGTATGAAGCTAATGAGCATCAGGATGCAGTTCATAAGAAGCTTTATGATGCACTTGAAGAATCAATTAAACACGATAATCATCTACAGTTTTTGGAGGATATTCGAGAAAGGGAGGCTAAAAGGAAAAGGAGGACTTCAGTGTTAGAATCTTTACATAAAGGTCCCAAATCTCCTCCTCCTCCTCCACCTCCTCCAACAGGTGGAGCTGGAACATCCGGTACTGGTGGATCTTCTAGCACAACCTCTACACCTCCACCACAACCACCATCATCACCACCAAAACCTTCAAATCAACCCAGTTCATCCAGTGATCAAGGAACTCATAAGAAATCTGCAGCCTGGACCACCATTGATTCAAGGTTCACACCCACATTCTCATCTATTCCAGAAGATCAGGTGCTTCATGAAGAATCGTATGTCATGGCAGAGTCAGAATCCGATGACGATGATGCATCCACCAAACATATCCCCAAGCCATCTGAAGATGATTGGTTTGATGCATACGTGTCGGTGAGCGCTCTAATACCTCTAGAGTTACACCTTCAAAGACACAATTCAAAGGCGGCTCACCGAAGAGACCTCAAACTCTAGAAACTTCATGGTCCATTCAGTCGACACAATGATCCCTGACAACAAATGGGCTTCAACAATAACTGCCAACTATAAAGCCCCAGCTGAAGATTCTCTTCTTCACATCACAGGAGATATGGGCAGCTTTATCAAGTGGTTTTGTGAAAAGAAGAAAATTTCATCTATCACTCCGAAGGATCTTGAAGGACCAGCTTTTGAAATCGTCAAGGTCTTCCACTCAAATGCCAATCAGCTTCAATACCAGATGGAAGAATGTCACAAGATGCTTAATGATCAAGTCAGTGAGGAGATCAGCCGTTTCAATGTAAACAAGCCTCTTCCTCTTGGTGGTGAACCTGGTCAAATGACTATTCAATCAGAGTTCTTCTTCAACCATGACCTGGACTATCTTTGTGCTCGTACTACTGAAAGAAGACCAACTTTATCGATTTCGAAGATGAAAGCTGCTACCTACATTGATCAGGGTCTTGAATAGATGGTTCCAGATCAATTACAGGCGAGATAAAGAACAAGAGTATGACATCGGCGCCTCATCGGCATTTCTCATTGGTGGTTCAAGAAGAAGAAATTCTACATTGGCGGACATCTTGCTAAAAGAGTCGCAAATTTGTTCGATCCAAGCTGCGAATTCTTAGTGTTGTCGATATAGAGATCTTCCCAATCTCGGCTATGATTATTGAAGAAGATCGTTCTTAGAAGAGCTGACCTGAAAGATCATGTTATAGAAGAAAACGACTTCAAACATCTGCGCCATGTGACTTTGAAGATCTCTATCTTCTAAACCTCCAGGACACCTTGACCATCTACATGTTCGTGAAAAGAAGGCTCTCTCATTTCTTTGTCAATCTACGGATCGAGGCTTGGTCATTCGACAAAGAGTTGGGGATTTTCGACTTGGAATGGAAAGCTACGGACTCGGGTCAACCTAACAAGACCCATGATGGGAAGCCTCGGGACTTGAATTTCATCACGAATATAAAGTGATTGACACCCCTAGAGCCATCATCTTTTCCAGCGGATCACGGGTCACGTATGCTAATGAGGCTGTGTGCGAGCTTTTCAAGTTCGATGATGGAACTCTCAAGATGGTCGAAGAAGAATTGAACTCTAGAGTGAAGGAAATCGAGACTTGATCTAAAGCCGTGGAACAAAACAAGATTACAGTGCGAGCAGATTTGAAGATATGTGAAGATTTCATTCTTTGCAATTGGACGAAGATTAAAGACTAGAATGATTTATCATGACCTTGAAAGTTTTGTGGGTGGTAGACTTCGTGAAGGTCACTATAAGTTGCTTCAAAGAACCGAATGAAGACATCTTAGGAAGTAGTTTCGGTTTTGTATTTTGATGTGTAAAATGTGGTGTATGTACTATGAACAACTATAATGTATGTAGTAGTGATAGGTTATGTATTGTAGTTTCCCTTTTTATCTAAAAGGAACTTGATGTTGTCCACTTGGATCATATAAAACGGACACATTTTCTCCAACAAACGTTTTGTTTCATACATATTTAAATCACTTGAGATCCAAAATCTCAAAGGATTTGAAATTTTTGATCGGGGAGAAAATGTGATATAAATATGAAAGATGATAAAGATGACCATTTTGTCTCAAAGTGCATTGCTCTCTAATATGTGCTAAACTCTTTTCGAATCTCGAAGCATATATTAAGGGGGAGCATTTCAAAACAAAATACAAACCTTCAAGGTACAAAGATTTCCATGTTTTAACATAATGTACCTTGATTGTGTGTTAAATGGTTTCTAAATATTTGGTAATCGTGGTTGTATTTCAAAAGATCTCTTTCCTCTATGTGATAAAATGATTTCAAATATCCTATGCACATATTGAGGGGGAGAATTTACCAAGAAAATCAAATGACTGTTTCTACAAAAATAGTGATCAAGAAAATATTTCAAAGAACTCTTGCCTCCATGTGCTAAACAATTTCTAAATCTTATGCACATGTTAAGGGGGAGCATTTCTAAATGATCAAAACAATTAAGGTACAAAATGCTTTGATATTATATCACAAGTACCTTGATTGATTTTCAAATGACTTTTCAATTGGTTCCAATGACAGATTATGTATGGTGATATAAGTATGGTTAGGTTAGGTTCTTGTTCCCACGATCCGCCAGAACCGGAGGGATCTACCCAGGGACAATCCACTAGATAGTGTAGAGTCCTTAGGTATAATGAAAAAAAGGTGAAATATGAGAAATGGGAAGAGTGCGGACTGAGACATAGCTAGTACCGGAATAAACCCAACAAGGTTCTACTAATGAAGTCTCAGTAAGCACTGAAGGGGTTGAAGAATGAAAAAGAAATGAATAAGAAAAGGGTGAAAAGAAATAGCCCTCCAATAATTCAACCTTAGGGCAGAAACCGGGTTCAATTCATATGCTACTGGTGGTTACTAAGGTAACACTGGTATTGAAGACAAGACATCATGGACCCAGTGACACACTGCACTAAACTTCCCAAGCTACTCAAGTTCCTCTTAAAAGGGCTTGTTTCATTCTCACTGGGAACCCATATAATCTATCGACTTTCTCTTAGAGATGGTTGATATTGAAGAAGGAGACCCTCTCTCTAGTCTCCGGCATAGGAACCAAATGTGCACAATTGAGTCTAGAGCCACGAGATCATCGATAAATCTCATTAGGACACTATCAATGAAGACTCTCTATTTCACACAATGTGGAAAAGAGATTATATCTTATGATTCCTCGCATTATCCTTGTGGTATTGCGGAACATCCGAGTAATATGCAAA
>CM040245.1:137473565-137512031 GCA_022545495.1 Chrysanthemum lavandulifolium
GCACTAAACCTTCTAGCCACTCACTTCCTCTCAAAAGGATTTGTTTCATTCTCACCGGAACCCTACATAATCTATCGACATTCTCTTAGAGATCGTTGGTATTGAAGAAGACCCTCTCCTAGTCTCCGCCAGAAAACCAAATGCACTATTAAGTCTAGAGTCACGAGATTCATCAAAAGATCTCATAGGAACACTTGACATGACATCGCTTGTTGTTCATCAATAAGGACACAAGTGATATATTATAGAGTCCCACGCAAATCTTAGCAATCGCCGTAACATTTATGAGAGGTTTCACATTTGTGATCCTCGGTGATTGAATGGAAACTCCTGCCGTGGTCAACATCAAGCGACCGACAGCAGTCACTTCGGTAACTCCCGTGGATTACGCTTAGTGTGTCTCAAACGGTCTACTGATCGTGGGGTGATGCTTGTGTACCTCAACGGCTCATCCGAATCTGTAGTTGTATTTGGTACATCGCATTATCTCACTTGTGGGACTCCGGTTCAGAACGGCCTCTGGAGAATTAGAGATGTGTTTTCACACTATGTCATAACACCCTCGAAATTCAAACTTGTAAGTGCGGAATCCGCTTATTACTAACTGCTTTTTATGTTTTCTTCTTATGGAAGCTCGGAGCGGATTGATCGTGCGAGACTCTCCACATGCTCATACCAAAAACACATGAAAGTTCTCATCATAATCAAAGGCTACTCAAAGTTAAAGATGATTCTTCGTCAATGTCAAAGAATCTACAAAGTTTAAAGACTCGAGAACCACGTCATTGGTAAATCAAAGTCAAATAGAAGTGTGAGCATGGTGGAGAAAGACGGAGATACCTAACCAACGAAGTTGACAACGACACGGACAACCATATTAATTGATCACAAAGCATGAAGGAACTAAGAATCATGACTATTCTATATCTATACACAAAATTCTAGCTCGAGAAAAGTAAAGACCTAATCAAGTGAAGCATCTTTTGAATGACCACCCCTTAGGGGGAGATTGTTAGCCTTAATAGTTTTTATTAGAAGTGATGGTCATTCACGTTTAGGAACTTTGTAACGCGTGTTAGATATCGTGATAGAATAGTCAACGGGCTCGTGGATTGGACTAAGCTAAATGGGTATTAGTTTAGTTAAGCTTGCTTTATATCAATCCATGTCCATCCAATCCAAACGAGCCCATGCCAAGCCCATTAGGGCATCTTCTACTTGTATTATATAAACCCCTCAAAGTCTCATTTGAGGGTGTGCTTGAGTGTGTGTGTGTGTGTTTTTCCTTGAAGCAATATACAACTTATTGTTTTCATCTTCTTTATTTTATCTCTTAATACATACACGATCTATCATTCAAGTCACCACTTTCTAACCTTCATCTTTCTTATACGCATAACATACATCTGTTTGTTATACGTGTTTGTGTTGGGTTTGCTTAACGTAGTGATAAGGTATATGTGATAAAAGGGGCTTTACAGCAACTTCTTTCATGAAAACCCTAGCTAACTTATGTGTATCGATCAATAACAGTAGGTTCTTTCCACAAGCCTAGCTCTTCTTGAAAAAAATTAGATTACATAATATTTAGCAGGACAAAACAAGTGATCAGCAGTAGAAACACGTAAACGAGCAGTGGTAACTTGTCAAGCTTTGTCTTTTTCGTACATAGTAACAACTAGATCGATACCCTTAAAACCAAATCGTTTTATGAGAAACCATCAGCAGCATACTTCGACGCCTTATATCTTTTTACTGGAAGATCAGATCGACGATCCCTCCGGTGGAAAGTTAGATAGCTATATAGAGAACGTCTACCAAAAATTTCGTCACGATCCAACGGTTAACGAGAAAGTTATGATCGTTACAAAACAAAGGTCAGAGAAGCTTTACGAAAAATTTTCGTTCGCAGCAGACTTTTGACTTATAACTTTTGATTAAGAGCACGAATTGATGATCGCTCAAAGGAAACCTTAGATGGATATACCGAGATGCACCAAGAAAAATTGTAGCTCGATCCAATGGTTCACTAAACGTTATGCCCTCTTGAAAATAGTGTTGCGTATATTACGAAATTTTTCCATATTCGAATTTTACCTTTTCTTCGAAAACCTTGTAGATCCCTATATCAAGAGCTCGCGCTCGATACCAATTGTGAAGATCGCTTATAAGCCCTTTAAGGATAACAATAATAATGATAAATAACATGAATGCACAACGGAATAATAAAACATCAATGTTATTGCTAAAGGTTTTTCGCTATCATATCTACTCTACTAAACACTAATCGACTAAACATCTCTACTATACTAAATACTAATCGACTATCTATCCTAGGCATTTATAGTTTATGCCTAGGTTACACACACACACCTTTGGTGTTCACATCTTAACACACTA
Source organism: Chrysanthemum lavandulifolium (assembly GCA_022545495.1). NCBI lineage: Eukaryota > Viridiplantae > Streptophyta > Magnoliopsida > Asterales > Asteraceae > Chrysanthemum > Chrysanthemum lavandulifolium. Next base: position 137,475,966 of record CM040245.1, read on the forward strand.
AAACCTAATTCCCTGCCTCTCTTTATATACTAGAGAGTCTAGGGTTAGTGGGTTACTGTAAAACCCTAAAATCGTTAACTTGTGAAATGACCATGATGCCCCTACTCTAAGAATCCGTAAAATAATCGAATTCGTCAAGTACTTATGATAGTAAAATTATATGGAGCATTTGAGATTAAAACTTTCATTTTAACTTACAATATAAAAGTTGACACATTAAATATGTTATTGCACCTATTAAGAAAACAAAATATTAAAAGTGTACAAGGTAATTTTGGTAAGATGAATTAAATGGGAAATTGGTCTTGTGATTGCTTAATGTTCGCCATCATTCACGCCTAAATCAATTCTTAAACGCTTCATGATCTCCTACAAATTCTCACTATCATTCAAAATATAAACATTACAAAACCCTAGCCCCAAGATAAAATACGGCAACAAAAAATCCTCTCCTCCACCTCCTTATTCATCGACAAAACCAGGTCCAAAGAAGGTATCCAAAGTCCTTGTAAACCGCTATCGTGACGTAATTGTACGGGATTTGCTTGGTTGATTTGGGTCGTGTTGGCTCTTGTTGTGGTCGTGATTATTAGGGCACAAGAGTGCTTGGTTCGCTTTGTTTTAGCTCGGTTCTCTTCCCCTTCGTTGCACGCTACAAAGGTACCAGTATCACCCCGTCCTCCCTTTTGTTTTTCTGCATTCTATCCGTGAGAAAGAGTCACTATACGCCTGCTTTAATATCATCTAACATGTCACCTAAATTGTTAAAACAAGGCTAAGGTTAAAGCAAGTAGCAGGTTACATAAAATCATGTAATAAACTCATATATGTCGACTAAATGTAAGCTTCACAAACTGATTTTGAGTATGACTTTTGGACCTCACGACATACTTATTACATTGTTATTGTCAAGCTAAATAAATAGATTTAAAACTTGTGTACATGGTTGGTTTTGATTGGTCGAATGGGGCATGTCTAAGGCTTAGTTTTGATGATTATATGTGGCGTACCAGCACCTGTTTTGGGTTGGGGAATCTCGACAATAATAGGGTCACACCATGGAAATATATGATACGAAAAACCAAACTCAAGTCTTGCTAACAAATGATTCGTGAATGATAGTGACTAAAACAATGATGAAGAAGACATGGGATCAAAATTAAGGCGGTGGATATATTACATGATTTCCTCAAATGCTTAAGATCCATACTCTTACTCATGCGTGACCCTTTTACATGCAAAGTGGTAGTTTGTTTACACACAAGGATATTTATCATAATGCAAATAATGAGGTATTAAAACCAAGAAAAGAATCATAAAGAGTAATATAGTATATGTAAGTCACGTCTTGTGGGTTGAATTTTGAAGCTAATCGCGGAAAAACGGTTGGGTCATTTTGTATTTTGAAAGCATGTCGGGATAGTTGAGTCGGGTGTTAGTCGTAAGGTATGATCACTTAGTCGTAAATGTTAGTCATTTGAACCGCGAGCAAGCTTAAAAGTGATCGATCATAATGAAAAAAAAAAGAAACTTGTTCTTTCATTTTAACATATGCATGAATATTTTGGAAGATAAAATAGGACTTTTAAAGTTAATTACACTTGTAACCCTACACTTTGAGATATTTACCATGTAAACCCTATACTTTAAATTATGATCTAATAAAGCCCTAAAATAATAAAATTGACTTATTAAACCTTTAAGTTTACCATTTATCATTTGTAACCCCTAAGTTTGGCTAATTAATAATTTTTACCCTAAAGTATTTATTTCGGTCCATTAGTAAAAATGAGAATACGCTTAATAACTCTAAAAATATTAATACGGTTTATATCAGCAATAAATCCGTTATGACTTAAATGAACTAATAAGTATTAAATGAACCGTAATCCGTGTAGATTCATTGAAGAAGACGTGACGTTATTTCTTCGTGCTCACATTTCCATTGGCTTTCATTGCTAAGGTACAGATATTCTATCCCTTTTCAGTAGGGATTTCTCCTGACTTTTTGATCCCTTGAAATTGTTCGCTTATGATATTTCTTTGCTATTGATCCTTTGCTATTGAACCATTGTTATTGAACCTTTGCTTTGCTATTGACCCCTCTATTAATGAACAACTGTTACTGAACTTCTGTTATTGAACCCTTTGCTACTGAACCTTTGCTATTGAACTGTTGCTATTGACCCGTGCTATTGAATCTGTGCTATTGAACCTTTGATATTGAAATATTGATATTGGACCTCGATATTGAACTATTGTTTTGAACCTCTAAATTGTGAACTATTGATATTGCACCTTTGCTTTTGAAGACATATACATTGCTACACTTTGAAATGTTGTCGACGTGTCGATTGATACCCGAGCCATTAACAAGGCATGGAGGTTCCATGTTTGTGTCATTGATGCACCAATGGCATGAATCCGGTGTGTACGGTGATGTTACACATCGTCCCCATATTTGTATTGATTATTGCGCGCTTCAGATATATTGTATTGGCCACTATTGTATTGGGGCGTATGGATGCATCCTAGATTTGTATTGTATTGGATTGATATTGATATTATATTGGTGATGTGGTGCGTGTGTAATACACCCCTCACGCGCCCTGGGAGCTAGCTACTCCATTGGTTACCGAGGTATCCTCCTATTGTATTGGTATTCCGAGGACACCCCTCCGAATACAATGGCTACTATTGGATATTGGGCTGCTAATGCCACTACTGATTGTATTGTATTGTATTGTTGGCTCGGGATGGATTTCTGACAAACCTTACACTAATGATATACCTACATTATACCTTCTGTATTTCCTAACGCACCATATTCTGTATTAATTGTCCACTACTCTACACCCTTATGAGACTCACTCTACTACTGAGATATATATTCCATTGCATTGATATGTCATACTCTTATTCCATTGCTTCAGACTATTGTTCCATTCACGCATCGGGTTATTATGTGATTATTGAGTTTGATTATGCTTTTACATGTCTTACGTGACTATCGCTTGCCCCGCTACTATATGATTAATATGTGATTGTTTGATTCCCCTATTGTCATGCTAATAACTGACCAACCATTTATCATACTGTTATGTGACCCTCTGATTTTGTCTGGTGGCCATGCTAGTGTGTAATCGATAGTTTTGTCTGTTTATTATGTGTACTTCGTTCGTTAACCTCGTAGACTATGAATATCCGTTGGTATCCTTATCCGCTTATGGTTAATCGCCATGTGTACATCAACGTTTATGCTCGTTTGATTTGGGTAAATGGTTCAACTTATGTGGTCTGGCTTGATAACTTGTTTAATTGCTCTGCTATGTCCTTAATTCGTTCAATTATAGCGTTCATGCTTAATTCATACTTGATACGTGTGGCTACCATGTTTGATTGCGGATGGTATTTCTGTTGTTGTGATACTGGTTATGTTATTTAACTGTGGGTTACTTGACTTATGTGATTGCTATGCTCACTTTCTAATTAGTTGCTTCCGCTAGCTTTTGGACTTCCGTTTGGCTCTGACTTCCTGATTTATTATATGCCTGGTTATTTAGATGTGCTTGTGTATATGTCATCAATGTGATATGTGTTTTTCCTCTTCTGTTATATGTTCCTTTTGGATATTTGTGTAATTGTGTTTCTGCAGGATCCTCATTGACTCTTTGTTCTTCTCTTTGCGACTGCTATCGCTTTCTAATTTCATTTGTATCTCGATTCCGCTTAGCTTCGCTTTGTTATATCTGCTCACTGGCTTTTAAGCTCAGCCGCATTTCTTTTCCTGCGGCAGGTTTTAGGTTGGAAGATGGGCTTTGATGGGCTGAGAGTTGGATTATTTGAGTGGACCGACCCTAGTTTCCCTTTATTATTTTGGACTGATCTGAGGAGTTATTGTTTTTAGATTTCATTTGGTTTTGGACATATTAGATTTTGTATTTTTCCTTGTAAGTCATTCGTTTATATGACTTGGTAATTTATTTTATAAGGCTTCCGCTTGTAAAATTTTATTTGTATGTTCTGATATGACACCATAATGTGACACTTCTACCCTTGCCGGGTTGGGGTGTTACAATTATGGTATCAGAGCAAAGGTTTCGTCTTGTTTACCTTAGGATTGACCTGTGAGGACTGGGTAGACATTACGCTTCCGTCTGTTCTGATCTCTTTCGATTCCTTTTGATTGTCGTTCAGATTTGACTTCGATATTCTTTTGTCTTCAACGATTTGGCCTTCTTCTCTTCGCATTAGATTTTTCTATTTTAATTTCGCACATTTGTTTGTCGATCGTTATATGGAGACTACTCGTAGAGCCGAAGATGATGGTGCCGACCCTGCATTGCTGCAACAATTTTTGGAGAGGTTCGTGAAGCAGAAGCCGCACCCGACTACCATGCTGCTGGAGACATCAGGATGCTGCGGGAGGGAGCTGGATGGACCAACCAAAGGCGCAAAGACGGAGACAAGATTCAACTGGTGGCTATGGAGGTTCATCTACTTCACACGATTGGGCGCCACTTGTGTTACTCCGATTTGTTTGTCACGCGTTTTGAGGAGGTTTGATATTTTGCTAAGTGATTTTGATCAGTATTGCTTTTCTTTGATTTGTTCAGAACTCGATTTGAATCGTGAAGTCTTATGATTTAGCATTTTGGTATTATCTCAACTTTATTTTGGATCGTCAAGAATGAGTCATGAGGAACCATTTCGAGCAAGTGGTTGGCCTCCTTCTCTTGTGTTATGGTAAGTTGTTTTGATGTAGTATATGATGTGTGTATGTGATCTGGCCTGCTTTGGTATGTTGCTTGCTACCTGCATGTTATCTGTTTTGTTGCGATTTTGGTTATGTGGTTTGTCATGACCGAGGAAAAATATGATGACAATAAGGACTTGTTATGTGATGCAAGTATTATGACGCCTGATCAACGTGATAATACCGAGATCATATAATTTGAACTTATTGAAGTCATACGATGTTTTGAGAAATGCCTGGGGTTGGTACGTGAATGGAATAGGACTTATATCCGTTAAATTGTCAACCCTCATGTTTGTTTGGAATTTTGTACCTCTTTGCGAGATTCTCATCGACATCTGTTACGTATAAGTTTTCTACGCCTTGGAACCGAAATCGTTATGATCTGTGTGGAACTATGGATTGCTACGTCTGCCTTAAGCCGGTACGTCTCTGGGTACCTCTGTGACTTCAATTTTCGAGGACGAAAATTTTCTTTTAGAGGGGAAGAGTTGTAAAACCCTAAAATCGTTAACTTGTGAAATGACCATGATGCCCCTACTCTAAGAATCCGTAAAATAATCGAATTCGTCAAGTACTTATGATAGTAAAATTATATGGAGCATTTGAGATTAAAACTTTCATTTTAACTTACAATATAAAAGTTGACACATTAAATATGTTATTGCACCTATTAAGAAAACAAAATATTAAAAGTGTACAAGGTAATTTTGGTAAGATGAATTAAATGGGAAATTGGTCTTGTGATTGCTTAATGTTCGGCCATCATTCACGCCTAAATCAATTCTTAAACGTTTCATGATCTCCTACAAATTCTCACTATCATTCAAAAATATAAACATTACAAAAACCCTAGCCCCAAGATAAAATACGGCAACAAAAAAATCCTCTCCTCCACCTCCTTATTCTGTCGACAAAACCAGGGTCCAAAGAAGGTATCCAAAGTCCTTGTAAACCTGCTATCGTGACGTAATTGTACGGGATTTCTGCTTGGTTGATTTGGGTCGTGTTGGCTACTGTTGTGGTCGTGATTATTAGGGCACAAGAGTGCTTGGTTCGCTTTGTTTTAGCCTGGTTCTCTTCCCCTTCGTTGCACGCTACAAAGGTACCAGTATCACCCCGTCCTCCCTTTTGTTTTTCTGCATTCTGTCCGTGAGAAAGAGTCACTATACGCCTGCTTTAATATCATCTAACATGTCACCTAAATTGTTAAAACAAGGCTAAGGTTAAAGCAAGTAGCAGTTACATAAAATCATGTAATAAACTCATATATGTCGACTAAATGTAAGCTTCACAAACCGATTTTGAGTCCGACTTTTGGACCTCACGACATACTTATTACATTGTTATTGTCAAGCTAAATAAATAGATTTAAAACTTGTGTACATGGTTGGTTTTGATTGGTCGAATGGGGCATGTCTAAGGCTTAGTTTTGATGATTATATGTGGATCAAAGACTGTTTTGGGTTGGGGAATCTCGACAATAATAGGGTCACACCAAGGAAATATATGATACGAAAAACCAAACTCAAGTCTTGCTAACAAATGATTCGTGAATGATAGTGACTAAAACAATGATGAAGAAGACATGGGATCAAAATTAAGTCCAGTGGATATATTACATGATTCCCTCAAATGCTTAAGATCCATACTCTTACTCATGCGTGACCCTTTTACATGCAAAGTGGTAGTTTGTTGTACAGCAAGGATATTTATCATAATGCAAATAATGAGGGTATTAAAACCAGTAAAAGAATCATAAAGAGTAATATAGTATATGTAAGTCACGTCTTGTGAGTTGAATTTTGTGACAACTCGATTTTCGTGTCATTTCTCAAGTTTCACTATTTCATCATTTATCGTAAACTAGGTTTACAGTATCAAATTCACAGAACCTTAGTGGTTTAGCCGCGAATTCATGAACAATCATCAAGGACATTTCATATAGACTAGGTTTAGTCTACATTTCATTGGCATCATTATCATCATGTTAGTTCATTCATGATTTTGCATTTCACATTAAACGCGTAATTTTATATTAAATAAACGCTATCGCGTAATTAATTATTTTGAATATTTGATCCGTTACTTCCAAAATTATCACAATATATTTTATACTCATATTAAGTTTATAAAAATATTATTATTAGTTTACCCAGTGTTTTAAATTTATTTTTTATATAAATTGTTATATTTATATAATTACGACGGTTTTCGTAAAAACTACACGATAATTATTATTTCACTCAAATTTTACAAGGAATGTACTTTTATAACTTTTATGACTTCAATATATTTTATTGATCCGTTAAAATTTATTTTTAGCTAACGCTACCTAAATGCTTAAATATATACACATTACTAACTATGCTTATACACATATACATTTACATTACATACTTAATAAAAGAAAAAATAAATAAATAAATAAACTAGCTAACTCAAACCCCCTTGTCGACATACCAAGATGAGTCACACCATTTTCACTAAATATCTTTACATATATCATTTTATACTCTAACATACACATAGATACTAAATTATACAAAGTGTAAAAACAAAAAAAAAATATCTTTTCCTCTCTTCTCTCTAGAACCGGCCAACCAAGGGACCAAGAAGGAGTCTATAGATTTTTTCTCTAATCAAGTTTTATATACTCTAGTATCACTCTTGATTAAGGTTGTGCAATATAAACCTTGGGTGATTAGGAAAAATCCTTTGTTCTTACAACCTCATCAAGTTAACTTGTAAGCTTTTCATATTTATGATCATATTTCATAGTCATTTTCATGTTCATTTCATTAAGCTTGAGAAAACATGCAAGTCATATGATGTTTATACCACTTTTACATTGTTTTTAAGACATATATATTTATGTCATCCTATAATTATTCCTTGTAATATATCACTCTTGATGATGTCTAGGAACCCATGACACCCTAAGAAGGTGTATGGTAGGATTAGAATAGCTTCGAAGTTGTTTTGAATTGGTTAGAATAGGTTTGGCGCGAGAAAAACTCATTTCGACAGGTTTTAAAAAGGGTCTGTCCTTATTTTCAAAATCTGGAAATCTCGACAGTGAATAAAAATTTTTGGCCTAGATATTTAGAAAATACACTTTAAAACGAAAACGTGGCCGCTTGAACGGATTAAAACGGAGCTATAACGAAGAAGTTATGAATTTTCAAGTTGTTTACCTAAAACTATAAATTCGGAAATTTCAAGATGTTACGCTTAATTTGTACGAGTCAAAATGAAGCTTAGGCGTTATAAATTATTTCAATTATCAAAAATATATTAGTATACTTTGATACGAAGCTAAGGACATATAAAACGAGAAAATGGACTTGTAACGATTAAATTATACATGTTTACACAAAGTTGTCAGAACTTTATTATATAAGAAAACTATATTATTTCTAATAGACAAGTATTACGTAAACTAGTGACCATGTTGAAGGTCGCTTTTAACATTGATGTAGAACTTTTATAAAGTGATGTCTTCTAGTAAAAGTAAGTTCGCCAAACATATTTTCCAAAATGTCCGACCGTTTGTCAAGCGGAGTTGTAATGAATTAAATACGGTCACTCAAACTTTGCGAAAACCACCTTCAAACTATATTTTGAACAAAAGTACCATAATTAACCTATATTTTTCTTTGTGATCGAGACCTCTAGGATGAAAACTTAAACACTAAAACTTTGAGATAATGATACGAGCTTCCCAAAACCGTTGAGTTCGCTTCCTAACGCCGACGTGCACCATTTTACGACTAGTTTTAGAGGCCGTTTAGTCACTTTCATGGGAATTTCAACGACATTATTTTACGATTTAAAAGGATTATTTTCAAAATTCATAAGTGGTATAAATATCATCCGAATTGCATGCATAACATTACATCATAACTTATTTTATATCATATCATTCATAATAGGTCAAGGATTGAGATTCACGCTACATTTCGGTGTACTCACCTTTATCATCGCATCATTGTACCAAGTGAGTTCATAGCCCCACTTTCTATTACTTAATTGTTTTACAAACTCTTGGGGGAGATACATGCTCAACTATTTTTAATCGAACACAAATGCTTTGAACTGTATGCTATATCCAAATGTTTTATTGTCACTAAGTAATCAATTGCCATGTTTGAAGTCCCTACATCATGCACCATTAGTCACTTGTGAGTGAGCGAATATTGTGAATAGGCCTATTGAATTAACACTCCGTTCTTATTGGCCCGTTAGGGAAATCGAACGCACTATATTTGAATCATTAAGGTAAATTGGCAAGTATACCATATTAGGGCTGCGATGAAACGATTTTACCAATTTCTATTGGTACGAGGTTTACGCTTTGGTTGTCATGAACTTAGTGAAATAAATGTCTTGTTTTGTTTTCAACGATGAGTGTGAAACAATGTAACTCACACTACTAATATTGTGTTCAAACGACTTAATTAAACCTATGAATTTCACTCAACCTTTGTGTTGACTGCTTTAAGCATGTTTTATCTCGTATCTAAGGCATACACTTCATGGCATGCATGTGGAGTTATTATAGAGTCGTGGTGACGACGCTCTCTCATGGGATTTATACACTTTAAAACATCGCTTGAATTGTAACAAACTTATTTACGCATGTTGATTTTCATTTGGGACCTATACTTTGTAAACTCGATTATTTTATTAAAGCAAACGATGTATTTTCCAAACGACACTTAGGTCGTTCAATATAACTGTGATTGTGATGTTATGACAACAACCCTCAGAATTCCATTCCATTGCAAAAGCAGTAATTTGGGGTGTGACAAATTTTGAAGCTAATTATGGAAAACGGTTGGGTCATTTTGTATTTTGAAAGCATGTCGGGATAGTTGAGTCGGTGTTAGTCGTAAGGTATGATCACTTAGTCGTAAATGTTAGTCATTTGAACCGCGAGCAAGCTTAAAAGTGATCGATCATAATGAAAAAAAAAGAAACTTGTTCTTTCATTTTAACGTATGCATGAATATTTTGGAAGATAAAATAGGACTTTTAAAGTTAATTACACTTGTAACCCTACACTTTGAGATATTTACCATGTAAACCCTATACTTTAAATTATGATCTAATAAAGCCCTAAAATAAGAAAATTTTCTTATTAAACCTTTAAGTTTACCATTTATCATTTGTAACCCCTAAGTTTGGCTAATTAATAATTTTTACCCTAAAGTATTTATTTCGGTCCATTAGTAAAAATGAGAATACGCTTAATAACTCTAAAAATATTAATACGGTTTATATCAGCAATAAATCCGTTATGACTTAAATGAACTAATAAGTATTAAACGAACCGTAATCCGTGTAGATTCGTTGAAGAAGACGTGACGTTATTTCTTCGTGCTCACATTTCCATTGGCTTTCATTGCTAAGGTACAGATATTATATCCCTTTTCAGTAGGGATTTCTCCTGACTTTTTGATCCCTTGAAATTGTTCGCTTATGATACTTCTTTGCTATTGATCCTTTGCTATTGAACCATTGTTATTGAATCTTTGCTTTGCTATTGACCCCTCTATTAATGAACAACTGTTACTGAACTTCCATTATTGAACCCTTTGCTATTGAACCTTTGCTATTGAAACTGCTATTGACCCGTGCTATTGAATCTGTGCTATTGAACCTTTGATATTGAAATATTGATATTGGACCTCGATATTGAAATATTGTTTTGAACCTCTAAATTGTGAACTATTGATATTGCACCTTTGCTTTTGAAGACATATACATTGCTACACTTTGAAATGTTGTCGACGTGTCGCTTGATACCCGAGCCATTAACTAGGCATGGGGTTCCATATCCGTGTCATTGATGCACCAATGGCATGACTCCAATGTAAGAGTGATGTTACACACCGTCCCCATATTTGTATTGATTATTGCGCGCCGGTATATATTGTATTGGCCACTATTGTATTGCACGGGCATATGGATGCATCCTAAATTTGTATTGTATTGGATTGATATTGATATTGTATTGGTGATGTGGTGCGTGTGTGTAATACACCCCCTCACAGTCTGGGAGCTAGCTACTCCATTGGTAACTGAGGTATCCCCTCCTATTGTATTGGTATTCCGAGGACACCCCTCCAAATACAATGGCTACTATTGGATATTGGGTTGCTAATGCCACTATTGATTGTATTGTATTGTATTGTTGGCTCGGGATAGATTTCTGACAAACCTTACACTAATGATATACCTACATTATACCTTCTGTATTTCCTAACGCACCATATTCTATATTAATTGTCCACTACTCTACACCCTTATGAGACTCACTCTACTACTGAGATATATATTCCATTGCATTGATATGTCATACTCTTATTCCATTGCTTCAGACTATTGTTCCATTCACGCATCGGGTTATTATGTGATTATTGAGTTTGATTATGCTTTTACATGTCTTACGTGACTATCGTTTGCCCCGCTACTATATGATTAATATGTGATTGTTTGATTCCCCTATTGTCATGCTAATAACCGACCAACCATTTATCATCTTGTTATGTGACCTACGATTTTGTCTCGTGGCCATGCTAGTGTGTAATCGATAGTTTTGTCTGCTTATCGTGTGTACTTCGCTCGTTAACCTCGTGGACTATGAATATCCATTGGTATCCTTATCTGCTTATGGTTAATCGCCATGTGTACATCATTGCTTATGCTCTTGCTTGATTTGGGTAAATGGTTCAACTTATGTGGTGCGGCTTGATAACTTGTTTAATTGCTCGCTATGTCCTTAATTCGCTCAATTATAGCGCTCATGCTTAATTCATACTTGATACGTGTGGCTACCATGTTTGATTGTCGATGGTATTTACATTGTTGTGATAATCGTTATGTTATTTAACCGTGGGTTACTTGACTTATGTGATTGCTATGCTCACTTTCTAATTAGTTGCTTCCGCTAGCTTTTGGACTCCGTTTGGCTCGACTTCCGATTTATTATATGCCCGGTTATTTAGATGTGCTTTGTATATGTCATCAATGTGATATGTGCTTTTCCTCTTCGTTATATGTTCCTTTTGGATATCTCGTAATTGTGTTTTGCAGGATCCTCATTGACTCTTTGTTCTCTTCTTATAATCGCGCGAATCGCTTTTCTAATTTCATTTGTATCTCGATTCCGCTTAGCTTTCGCTTTGTTATATCCGCTCACTGGGCTTTTAAGCTCACCGCATTTCTTTTCTGCATGCGGGTTTTAGGTTGGAAGATGGGCTTTGATGGGTGAGAGTTGGATTATTTGAGTGGACCGACCTAGTTTCCCTTTATTATTTTGGACCGATCCGAGGAGTTATTGTTTTAGATTTCATTTGATTTTGGACATATTAGATTTTGTATTTTCCTTGTAAGTCATTCGCTTATATGACTTGGTAATTTATTTTATAAGGCTTCCGCTTGTAAAATTTTATTTGTATGTTCTGATATGACACCATAATGTGACACTTCTACCCTTGCCGGGTTGGGGTGTTACAGTTACAATTGACTACTAGGGACTAAATAATAATTTCTTCTTTAACAAGTAAGTCCCTTGTCTTTCTTTGTCTTCATAAGTCCTTCATCTTTCATATTTTGTCATAATCAACTCAAATATAATTCCTAACATTCCTAAAGTGGGTCAAAACTCAGAGAAAGAAAAACAATGGAAAATCTATGACCATGTGGATGGTCCCTTAAATAGGGGACGGTCCTTTAAATATTTGGGACCGTCAGATGTTTAAGGGACCGTCCCTAGTAGGTTTGTGATTTTACCATTTTCCAATATCTGTAACCCGTACTTAAAACACTATCTAATCAACCAAGATTTTTTGCATAATCATACGACACTACTAAATTGAGCTAAATACTAATACATTTCAAACACATTCAAGAAATAGTCATGCAATTAAGTAGGTAGTGTCTAGCATGTTATAATGTAACCAAGTTTAAATAAATCCAAAGTACGAATATAAACTACATCATAAACAACCCAAGTCAAATAAGTAGCATAAGTAATTGTTCCAAAGCTTGCAAGACATAACAATCATCTAAACATGTCACTGCTTCTTCTTCACTTTCAAGATGTTCCTAATCTCCTTGGCAATTGACCTCACCCTGCTCCGGTGCTCTTCTCGCATTTGAACTTGAAGGTCAAGTATTTGGGTTTGTCGAGAGAAAAGAGTTTCCATGGTTTGATTTTGAGGTTTGGGATCATGAAAGACTTCGAGAATGCCACTTGGTAATGAGTTGATATAGGTGTTAGGAGAGGGAGTACTAGCAGGGGAAGTACATTCGTCATCATCATCATTGTTATGATGTGAGGATGAGGCACCAGAGGAAGACCTGGGACACATAGACCTTTTAGTACCTAAGTACGATCTTGTCTTTCTAGGAGTATGAGTGAGGGGAAGCATGACACGATCATAGAGTGGATACTCTTCTAACATAAGATTAGGGTAGTCATTCATGACACTACGAAATATATGGGTTAACAACATCCCATAAGGCAAGTTCATCTTTGCCTTCTTTCTGACAAACTCAATTCTATTAGCAATGAAAAATGCAAGGTTGAATCGCGTAGAGGTAGCCACATAATAGAGCATATAACAAAGACAGGCTGGAAGATGATCTCGATTTCCACCAAGACAGAATGCGTTCTCGCGAATGATCTCAGTACAATTCTTCATATTTTCAACAACCTCTCTTATCAGGATTTGATTGTTTTCAACAAGAATTCTTTCGCCTATATACATTCGAGTGAGAGGTTCAGTTCTGTCATTTTTTATGTAGGCTTTGATTTCATCTGGAGAGGGAGGATTGGTGGAATATTGTCCACTTGAAGATGAGCTCATATCTAGAGCATCAAGGCTCCATTCATTTGAAAAGGAGCAATGCCCTTAAGTGGGAATGCCAAGAATTTGACCAAAGACAGAGAGAGGGTAGGAAATGAGTCGGTCTTGAATCATGAAACGGACATGTATTTCACTCTCGGAATCGAAGTGTAGGTACTATTGACTATAGAACTCGAGAACGAAGCGAGGAACAATTTTCTCATTGATTTGGTAGAGACAATCAAAGTCAATTTTCCTGAACATAACACTAAGATAATTTATGTCGTCATAGTCTTGAAAGACTACTCGACCCTCATGAAAATACCGATGTTCAATGAATTGGAATTTATGTGAAATAGGAGGATTGTAAAATTTAGAGAGAATGGGGATATAGGAACGAATTAGTTGGTGATCGATAGCGGTAGGTTTAGGCATTTTTCACCTATTCCGAGAAAAATACATTACTAACAACATGTTAAAAGAAGTATGTATTGAGTGTTTATGCATCAAAATATGATTAATTATGTATATAATTTATGAGATAAACCAAACACTCATCAATTCAATTTTCACTTAATAAACCACGTTTGAAAAATTAGTTACGGAAAAATTCAACCCATAATGATGCAAGGTTGTGAATAAGTTTTGAGATGTATTAACAATGCATAATTACGTTTACATTCGTTCCTAAACATAAAGCCGTGCTAGTGACAAAGGGATTTAATCAAAAGGAAGGGTGGATTACACTAAAACCTTTGATCTAGTTGCAAAGATGCCAACAATAAGGACCTTGTAGTCTTTATTTGTAATTGGGAAGTCATCATTTGCCTAAGTTCAAGATTCGAGTGGAAAGGTTTGGAAATCACGCTTTCATCGACAACAAATATGAAGATCATTGAAGACCCCCCGAATTCCCATTGTTCATCTCAAGTGGGGGGGGGGATGCTATGTTATTATTTTATGTTCAAAAAAAATAGTTGATTGAGTTATGGTATTGTAAAGTACGATGTTATAAGCACTATAGTATGAGCTTTATTGATTAGTATCGAGGAGGACACCTCGGTCACATTAGAAGATTGGAGTTGGAGTTATACCAACTGAAGAAGAAAAGGTAGTGTGCCCATCACGACGTCCTCTAATGATACATCTACCTTGCATTTCATGATCCGGTCTCTAGACTTCTAAGCTTGAACTTTGGGCGGACGGTAAGTGGTGATGACTTAGTTATAGATTTAGACTACCTGCTTGTTTTTCATTTTACACCAATTATATATCCCATGTCTTATCCTACCCTTTAGTCATGAAGCGTGTCTAGGTGATTCATCGAGCAATCTTTGGTGTCTTGGCCATGGATTTGGTCATTTATCATTGATTTTGTCCACTTCGCCATGACATATTAGTAATGAAGAGTCACCCCTTAACCTTTGTCGTGTCTACTCATATTGCCTTCGAGAATTGTTTAGGCCTTAACTCTAGTGGTGGAGATTTGTGTAACCGCCAAGCTTATGATAGAATACATGCTATGATCATGCGATTGAGTGATCACCCGAAATTGACACTTAGAATAGTTAAGAGATTTGAGTGTTTGTTCCCTTTCGTGAGGTGTTCGCTTTGCTTTATTCTAGCATAAGGGATTTGTAAACTCATATTTTCCGTGTTTTGGGAGATATCTTTAGGAATCTATCTAATAAGGTCTACTTGAGGGCAAGTAGAGTTCAGTGGGGGATATTTGATAACATCAAATAGTCCACGAATATTAAGTGTCAATTTCCCGATAATGCTCGTTATTTATATCATTTATATGAATTTACGCTTGTTTTCCATTGTTTTCCACTTTCATGTAAATTACGAGCATTGGAGCTAAAGATACGCGGAAATGGAAACATTACTAAAGATTTATCACAGTATGCCTATTTGAAGAAGTTACGGCGTAACTCGTCTCTCACATTACGCCGTAACTATTGCGTGACCCAGAAGTCAAACTTATCAAGAGGTTACGACGTAACTCTTCCCAAAGGTTACGACATAACTCCATTAGGTCAAAAGAGGTTCCACGCCACTGGTACTTACTGTAATATATTGGATTTCATAAACACACTAAACCACAAGATCAAATAGGCGTATAAGAGGTTTTAGAGACAGAAAGGTAGAGGTTTGGGAACTTTAGTGAGAGAAAGAAAAATCTTATTATGAGCTCCAACTCTACCTTAGAAGGTAGAGTATTTATAGTCATTACATAAATCGCCACCTATCGGGTTGTAGATCGCATACTGATGGGTAAAGACCCGTCCGTCCTCCACAGTGTTACTTAACTAAATACTACTTAACAAAGAAATAACTACGACTACGATCTTTCTAACGGATACATATACTTGAGGTGACCGACACTTTAATACCTGGATTTTCTAAATCCTAACAATCTCCCCTATGGAGGTCACCTCAAACACACATTACAATTACATAGAATACAAATAGATATTACATTGAAATTGTTCTTGGATTCTTGTTCATGTTCTTTGTTCTGAATCTCGTAGTCTTTGATACTTTATTATTACATGTTTGAATAATTTGAGTGGAGGTCACGTGATACAGAGTTTTGAGCCAACTTTGAGATCATCAGCCACAGTAAATCTCAGACTTATCCATTATGGTGTTGGTATGAAGTGAAGTTGTGACATTCGGACCGACATGCTCACATTCTGGATCATGATATCTTCTCATCAGAGTAGTGGAAGCTTTCGTTGATTCATGATATTGGCAGCAGAGAAGCATGGAGTGAAAATATCGAGTCATTGATGCACTAATCATGATTTCTTTCCGGATGAATGTGTAGTGTGAGCATGCGGCTATGGATTGACCGCTCCATTCGATCACCGCAAACGTAGGGTGTTCCCGCATAAAACAGTTAGCAATAAAGCACACAAGAGTGTCTTTGATCACTTTTGTTAAATTGAGGTGCACGCCCACGGTTCCTCGTTGATCAAGACAAGTCTCGCTCGTGATCGGTATAATTCAAGAATTTCCTTGACGAGGGTTTCGCACTGCTCTAGTGTTCTCAAACCGTAACGCCTCAAAGAAGACAACACGGAGTGAGTGAACCAAATAATTGAGATTCACCGATTGATAAAAGATATTTGAAAAACAATCGTATCGCTCAATAGAAATTGTTTTTGCAATACAACGAAGGTTTTAATGAAAATCAATTATCAATCATAAACACCTTTTATATTGAAATATAAGTACACGATCGATGTGCTAAAGAAAAGAGTTTTTAAGCACAACGATAGGTTTTCAAAGGTATCCGTCAATCCATATCCTAAACTGTGATTGATTCAAAAGATTGAATCGCCCCATTATTTTTGTTCGGTTGTCACATGGTTGATCTATTGAATAGATCTCACATGCCACATACCAGAGCTTGTTTGATGTTGGCTCGAAGGCTTTCCATCTTCATTGTGAATATGTTTGCATATCACTGGATGTTCCGCAATACCACAAGGATAATGCGTAGGACTCAAGATATAATCTCTTTCCACATTGTGTGAAGCAGAGAGTCTTCATTGAAAGTGTCCTAATGAGGTTTATTAATGATCTCGTAGCTCTAGACTCAATTGTGCATATTTGGATCCTATATCGAGACTAGGGAGAGGGTCTCCTTCTTCAATATCAACAATCTCTAAGAGAAAGTCGATAGATAATGTCGGTTCCCGTGAGAATGAAACAAGTCCTTTTAAGAGGAACTTGAGTAGTTTGGGAAGTTGAAGTGCGGTACACTTTGGGTCCATGACGCCTTGTCTTCAATACCGATGTTACATTGGTAACCACCAAGAGCATATGAATTGAACCCGTATCGCCCTAAGGTTGAATAATTGGAGGGATATTTATTTTCACCCTTTTCTCATTCAATTTTTTTTTCATTCTTCAACCCCTTCAATGCTTACCGAGACTTCATAGCTAGAACCTTGTTGAGTTTATTCCAGTACTAGCTCAATCTCAGTCCGCACTCTTCCCATATCTCACTTTTCTCTTTTTTTCAATATACCTAAGGACTTCTACACTATCTAGTGGATTGTCTCTCGGTAGATCCCTCCGGTTCTTGCGGATCATGGGAACAAATACCTAACCTTATCATCCTTATATCACCATACATAAAGTAAAGTTGGTCGGTCTATTTGGTATTGTTCATCTACCATTGGAACCAATTGAAAACCATTTGAAAATCAATCCAGATACTTATGATATATTATCAAAGCATTTTGTACCTGAATTGTTTTGATATTTTTAGAACAAGAGCTCCCCTCAACATGTGCATCAAGTGAAATCATTTTGCACATGGAGGTGAGAAAGAATTAACTTCTTTGATTACCATTTTCTAAAAGATATTAACATCACTTCCACGATCAAAACAAATAGATAAAGCATATACGGGAGGATGAGGTTTTCATAGCTTGCTCCCCTCAATATGTGCCTTGAGGTTTGAAAGAGTTTTGCACATACAAGAGGAACAGATCGCACATTGAAACAAATTGATCACATTTCGGATCTTTGTGGTTTGAGATAGATGCTCCCCTCAACCCGTGCATGGAAAATTTGAAATAGTTTGGCACATGTGGGAAGGAGAGCTTGTACATCCTTATAAAACCATTTACCGAATTATCGATTAAATCCAATTTAAATCACAAGTTCTCCCCGATCACAATTATCAAATTATTTGAGATTTGTGATCTCGAGATTTAAATTGATTTGGAAAGTCATAAGGAGAATTGTGACTTGATTATGAAAGCGTTTTAGCGATAAGGATCGATTTTGAGACTTTGACTCCATTGATTAAACATGCATGAATATCTTTTGAAAACAATTGAATGACACATAACTTTTAATTTAGTTGAAATCATTCTCCCCTCAATCAATGACCTAAGTTGTTGATTGAGAGATAGATATTTTGATACACTTTAAGTCCAAATGATTTCCAAAAATAGAGTCCGAGTTATTTTACAAAGCAATTAGTTTTCATTAGATAGTAATGATTTTTAAAGAATCGAGCATTAGATTTGAAAACCAAGATAAAGCATGGCTCGTTCTTTCTTTGAAAAGCGGTTATTGCTCGAAATGACAATAAACCATTGTTTCACTTTCTCCCAAAATATTTTTTGATTTTTTTTGAGAAAATTCGAACAACATCTAAAGTCCCGTGTCATTCTTTGAATGACAAACATCAAGACCGTAGATATTTATCAAATCGAGAAAAGCATGACAAAATGACAATTTTTTTTTCGAATTTTTCAAATTTTTATGGATTTTGAAAGTTTTATATTTTTCTATTTGATTTTTGAAGGTTTTATAATTTTGTATTTTATTTTTCGAATAAATATTTACAAAAGATAGATGAAGAAAGACCTTTTACTCCTCTTCTTCCTATTGAAGACGTTTGAGTGTTTCTGGTTGAAGGCTTTTAAGACCAAGTCGTGGAAGGATAAACTCAAAACGTTCTCTAGGAAGAGCTTTGGTGAAGATATCTCGCTAACCGGTATTCGGTCCTCACAAAGTATAGTTCCACCACACCATTTTCAACTTGCTCCTCGATGAAATGATGTCGAATGTCGATGTGCTTTGCTCTTGAGTGTTGTACGTTGTTGCATGAGAGAGCAATAGCACTTTTATTATCACAAGACAGAGGGACTTTGTTGAATTCAAAGCCATAGTCGATAATTGGGATCTTATCCATAGGATTTGAGCACAACAAGATGACATGGCTATGTATTCATCCTCCGTAGAGAAATAGAAGTACTCATTTGCTTCTTTGAATACCGACTCACAAGCTTATCACCCAAAAGCGAGCACCTCCGGACGTACTACGACGAGTATCTTGACATCCTGCATGATCAAGATCAGATAGGTCGTTAGTGACATACCGGTGTCCTTGGTACCAAAGTCCCATATTGATGGTTCCTTGGAGATACCGAAAGACCCGTTTAACCGCTTCAAGGTGCTTTTAGTAGGCTTAGCACGGTATCTAGCACACATGCAAACAATGAACAAGATGTCCGGTCTACTAGGCGTGAGGTACATCGAGGATCCAATCATACTACGATATTTTGTTTGGTCTACCATGATCCCCGAGTGGTCCTCATCTAGTTTAGTACGCTCAATCATGGGAGTGTCAACAGGTCACTAGAATCAAATCCAAATTTCTTTAAAATCTCATTTGCATATTTAGATTGATTTATAAAAATGCCTCCGGGACTTTGTGAAATTTGTAATCCCAAGAAAAATGACATTTGTCCCATCATTGACATTTGAAATTTAGAACCCATTTCATTAGAAAAACGATCACATTCATTGGGGTCAGTCGAGGCAAAGATAATATCATCAACATAAATTTGAACGTGAATTAAATGATTGCCTGACTTTCTGGTGAACAACGTCGGATCAACTGCTCCTTTGGTAAATCCAGTAGATAGAAGGAACTTTGATAGCGTATCATACCATGCTCTAGGAGCTTGCTTCAAACCATAAAGGGCCTTTTTCAAGCGATAGACATGAGTAGGATGCTCTGGATTCACAAAACCCTCTGGCTGGCTGACGTAAACCACCTCTTTCAAATCACCATTAAGAAATGCGGTTTCACATCCATCCGATATACCACCATGTTTTTACTAGCCGATTAGCCAAGAAGATTCGATAGCTTCGATACAAGCAACAGAGAGCAAAGATTCCTCAAAGTCAATACCTTCCTCTTGACGATATCCTTTGCAACTAATCTAGCCTTATTTTTGAACATCTCCATGCTCATCAAGCTTCACTTTGAAGATCCACTTAAGAGCAATGATCATAGTACGTCTGGAGCGGTACTAATTCCCATACATCTAATCGATCAAACTCATGAATTTCTTCTTGCATGGCATTGAACCAATTGTCTTCATTCATGGCGGTTTAACGTCTTTAGGTCCGATCTTAGAGAGTACGGAGTTGAAGAAGCACCATAAGGCATCGGTTGCAAGTTGTTTCCTTGTGGATCTTGGACGAGAGAGGTTTCCAATGATGTTGTCCGGTGGATAATCATGTGTCCATTTTACGAGGTGTTCATGTGGTTGTTGTTGTGGAACCGAAACATGAGTCGATGTCTCCGATGAAAATGGGTTTGATGATGATTCAGAGCAAATATGTTTTCAAATGGAGCATCTTGAGGAGTAGCAAAGGATTAACTTCATCATTGAAGCGAAACAGTTCCATGATGTACATTTGAAGATTGATGATTTATTGATGAGACACAGTGATCGCAGCAGCGCTTATTGACTTAGTGATATTGAGGCGAAGGATTGACTTCATTCACGTGGATATGAGCGACCTCTGTTGTAGGAATTGATGATCATTAGCACTTGGCTCATAGTGTTCATCAAACATCGGATCAAACAATTTCTTTAGATCATCTTCATTGGAGGTACATATGGAGTTACTAGAGAGGAAATTGGTACAAGGATGAACCAATGGGACTGTTTTGAAGAGCGGGTCCAGGCTGGATTGTCCAGAGCCATTTGACCGGTCACTCATCGAACATAACGTGAATTGTTTCCATGATATTTCGGTTCTCTTGTTGTAGATTCTCAGAACCCTTCTTGTTTGGTGCATAACCAACAAAAACTCCAATATCTCGCCTTTGCTCGAATTTTCCTAAGTCTTGACCGTCATTCGTTGGATAGCACAAGGCACCAAACACACGAAGGTAGGAGAGATCAAGCTTTGTTTATGAACAAGTTCATATGGAGTTTTTCCATGAGAGGTTTGTATAAGGGAACAATTTTGGGTGTAGCAAGCAGTGGCAATGGCTTCAGCCCATAGAAACATTGGAACCTTTGAATAAATTAGCATTGTTCTTGCGGCTTCTACTAGAATTCGATTTCGTCTTTCAACTACACCGTTCTGTTGAGGAGTTCGTGGAACACTTCTTTGATGACTGATTCCAACACTTTCATAAAACTGAATTAAGTCTTTGTTAACAAACTCTGAGCCATTGTCTATTCGAACAATTCGATCGTATTGTTGAGTCGAACTGAAGTCGTTTGATTAGTTTGATGATGACATATGGATTTTCATCCTTTGTCCTCAAAAACTTTACCCAAGTAAATCGAGAGTAGTCATCAACAACTACTAGAATGTATTTCTTCCCATTTATCGTTTGCACTCTCATTGGTCCGCACGGATCTATATGAAGGGTATGAAGAACTTCCATTCTGAGTTTGTGGGTTTTGGTTTGTGGGCATATTTCGTGCTTTTTCCCAATTGGCAAGTGAACAAAGATGATCTTTTCATATTTTAACTGGGTAAGCCTCGACAAGATCCTTTCTGGAAAGATTGTTTATGGTGCCAAGTTCAAGTGATTGAGACGACGATGCCATAACCAAGACTTTGTTTTAGAAGCCTTTGATGACAAGCGATTGGAGAAGACTTCATCATGTCATCGATAGAAATGGTGTATAGGTTTGAACCTCGAGTACCTCTTAATAATTCCACACCATCAAGTTCTCTAACGAAAAAGTATGTTTTCTAAAAGCCACTTCTAGATCGGAATCACATAATTAACCAACAGAGAACAAATTATGACCAAGACCTTCCACATAATATACCCTTGAAATTACACTTTTACCAACCACATAATCTCCATAACCCATAATGGCTCCAAAATGGTCGTTCCGAATCTAATCGTCCCGATGAATTTACTCACGGTTCATGAGCCGCGACCGGTCTCGAATATATGCTTGGAGCAGCTGAGTCCGGTACCACGTAACGATTTGAACGATCCGCAGTTGAACATGCACAAGAATGGATAAGCGGATAATTGGGATCCCCATGCAAGAATGAGTTCCATTTGGTTAGTAATGTTGATTGGAACACCCACATCGAAATAGAAGCAATGGAATCATTAGGAATAGATGCGGTCGGTGTCAGATTTGACCTATTCAAAGTATGTTCACTTCTTAAGGGAATAGTTCTACCAAGAGGCATCCATTTTCTAGAGGGCATTGTCTTATCGTTGAGGGCATAAGCGATTAATCTTATGACCAAAAGGTATCCATTGATAACCTATCTTACTAAATGTTCTCTCCGTGGGTTTCCACTGCTTTTCTAACTTTCTTACGTCTTTGCCTTTTAGCCTTTTTAGCATTAACAGCTTTAGCGGGCATTTGACAAGATTAGACAAAACATTCATACCACATTCATGATTAGCAACAGAATTCAAGCGAGACATCATTACATGGTTTGCATATAGTAGCGTAATTGAATTAATTACATGACGCTTATAGCTAATACTATAATCAACACGATTCGTTTTATTCAACTCAAACATAGTGTTCCTAGGGTGATCTTCTATTCTTTTCCAATGCACATTCTTAGCTTGCAAGGTCCTATCATTCCTTGTATTGCCTTGAGACTTTGACCGCTTGCTTTAATGTCACCGATTACTCTGTAGAGGAATGGGAACATTAGTTGGTTTTGCTACTTTTTGCTTTTCTGCTTAGATGTCTTTGGGATCGAACTACTTGAAGGCATACTAGAGTTCACATTCATGACATTGGGCATTGAATGAGTTGTATGCTTGGCACTAGGCATAGAACAAGGTATCAAGGGATTGACTTGCTGTTAGGAATTAGAAAATTCCATAGTGAAGAGTCGGTCACCCCAAATATTATCTAGCATAAGTTAGCTCGTAGATTTGTCGTTAGTTACGTTATTTTGCAGTTTATTAGTTAGTTTGTAGCGTAGTTTAGCTTAGAGCAACACCGTGGAGGAAGGACGGGTCTTTACCCACTTGTATGCCCGATCCACAGCCGATAGGAGGTCGTGTGTTTGTAGTATAAATACCCTTCCATCCATGGAAGGGTGGTGCTTCTTCATTAATCTAATATTTCATACTTTGTGTAAACCTCTAGCAAGAACACCCTCTCTCTACTAACTCTCTAACTATGGCAAACATGTATTTTGATCATCCAAGACCACCCGAATCATCACACACATAAATATTACGATCCTACAATTGGTATCAGAGCCAAGGTTGTTGTGTTTCGATGATTTTTCTTGTGGTTTTTGATTCTTGGTTGAAACTGTTTTGTGTATGTGTGGTCGGAATATTCTTATGGGTAAACTGGTTTTAAACAAGTATATTGTATTCTCCATTTGGTCAAAATATTCATGTGGTTTATTCATCTGATGTTACCAATTCTGTTTTGGTCAAAGCTGTTTATTCAGTTTTGGTCCAAGCTATCTTTATTGTCTTTGGTTTCAAATTCTGTAATGGTCAATATGGTCATATTTTAGTGGTCAAACAGGGAAAAAAGTCATGATTTTTTATCCGTGTTCTGGGTTTTGATGCTTTTCTGGGTTTGAATGAATATGGTCGGAAAAACATGGTCAGAAACTCATCGGAAAAATTCTTTGCTAGCGAGTTGTCTTTTAAAGATGTCCAGATTCACTGTATTGCAGTAGCGACTTGTGCTTAAACATAGCGACTTGCTTTTGAGCATAACGACTTGAAAAAAAAAATGACCTTAAAGACCTAGCGACTTGTTATTTAACAAGTCGTAGCGAGTTAGCTTAGCGAGTTGGCTTAGCGACTTGGCTAGCGACTTGGCTAGCGACTTGGCTTAGCGACTACTTGGCTTAGCGACTTGGCTCAAGACCATTGTCACTAGCGACTTGACTCAAAAGATGATGCTACAAAACAAACAAGGTAGAAGAAGAAAAGAATATTATTACAAGACCATATCAAACATCACCTTGACCTCAAGACAACATCATCATCGTATTTACTCGAAAGAAAAGTCTTAAAGCTTTTACATCAAATATTCGACACAACCATACCACTAAAACAAGACTCATCGACACTCATCCTATACAACAACAACCTCTCATAGCATCTTGACTCAATCAAACAAAATGAAAACATATATATATTAAAGATCTCGAATAATTTTGTGGTACTTAAATAATATATCAAAGGCGCCAGGGTCCTCAACACGAAAGATAATTCATCATTGATCCAAGAATACATCTTTGTTGCTATCCGAAAGATAAAGAAGAGTCTATAACAATTATGTTATACCTTTTCTTTCATTCGCTCAAGACTCTAATTAATATTAAACGGATGTACCTACCCGAGACCCCTCAAGATCTTGAAGCCGTGTCCTTCACCGTAAAACCATCCCCGTGGCGTTAACAATGTGACATCTATCCATCCCCGTGGAGATGTATGTATGAGCGAGACTCGGTTGAGAAGGAGGTCGAGTAATGATATGAGATTGGAGATGTGTAGGGTTCGAATTTTTGCGATTTGATGTTGGGTTTTCTTTGTTTGTGAGAATACTTTGAAGAAAGAGGTCGATATATAATAGGTAGAGTAATTAGGGTTTGTTTGAGTATGTTCTTGTGATGAGTTTGGTTTGCAGAAGCTTTTTATTAGAGCGTTTTTTTTTCTCTTGAGAAGGGGGCGGACATATGTTGAGATAAATTAGGGTTACTTAAGATTTGGCTATGTGTGACTTGTGAGGGGTTTTAAACACCGATATATTAGGGTCAAGAGGGTGTTGGAACAGATCTACTATGAGACTTAATGGGCCTAACGGTATTTTCTTGGATATGGACTGGGCGATTTTGGGCTAGAGGATCACATTTAGCTGCGTCATTCATTCAAGTTACACCTTCACTTCATCAGATGATATATGTTGATTTTACTATACGAAAATTTTTGTCATATAACTCAAAATTTTAAATTGATGTGAATGTATGGCAAAATCCTTGAGATATATCAGTGACACAATATAGAGGTAATTGTTTGTGAAAAATGAGCTTTGGGATTTGACACTTCACGTTTAATGGATCGGGTGTATACTTTCGTCATGTGCTATGAAACGGATTATATTAGACTTTGGAGCCTACATGTGTTACTCATGTAATGGATTTCTTGGGCTGATTGAACACATGAGTAACTTTAGTTTAGATCTCCTATTTAATGGACTAAAAGTATATCATTTGGATATAAGCTCGAGTTGTTTATGCAGTTACACAGTGAGACATGCAACTTAAAGTGATTTAATTCGACAAGTTGATGTGATGATGAGATTTATTGTGTAATGAGGTTTGGTACTTTGGTTTATACATCTTCACGGTAGACACTGTATCGCGACTTGAATTGATGATTAGTACAAAGTTGACTGCGGGGTTGTTTGGACGGTATTTCTTATTTGGATATGAAGTGAGGTTTTTCCGGGCGCGTTTACTTAATTCGTCTTCTTTCTTTCTACCCTTCCGCGAAGATGACTTGTTTGTGCATTTATAGAGGGTGATAAAGACTTGGCTATTTAGTTGCGTTTGTGATTCTTTCTCAATTAACCCACAACGTAGCTATCACTTCGGTGTCTCACGTAGTTGAGGATACGTCAAGAGGTTTTGTACATTGGGTACACCGTTTCTTCTTCACAAGGAATAGTACAAGTTTAAGTAACAAATCTGGGGAATTTTACTTCATGATCAAGTTCAGCATATCGGGTTTACTTCACCATGTGGTCACTGCAATATCCGACAGAATGCGTGAATGATGTGTTTATCAAAGTGTTGATTGGATGATTGATGATATTGCTGATGTTGGATTATGGACAGTTGATGAACCACTGCATGTTCCCCTAAAACAGATATTCACCGAAACCAATGTTGTCATAAAATATTCAAGCTAACATTGTTTACGGTTTTG
Source organism: Chrysanthemum lavandulifolium (assembly GCA_022545495.1). NCBI lineage: Eukaryota > Viridiplantae > Streptophyta > Magnoliopsida > Asterales > Asteraceae > Chrysanthemum > Chrysanthemum lavandulifolium. The sequence continues at coordinate 137,502,322 of CM040245.1, forward strand.
TCTTGATTTTGTAAAATCCCGCGAAAGAATCTATTTCTCGGTTTGAATCATAGACTTGTAAAATCCCGTGACAATGGAAACATCCTGGTATTAGTAAAGTGCATTTCCGGATCTATCTTACGGTTTATTCTTGGTTTTGTAAAATCCCGCGAAAGAATCTATTTTTCGGTTTAAACCATAGAGTTGTAAAATCCCGTAATGATGGAACCATCCTGGAGAAAAGGAAAGTGTATTTTGGGATCTTTTCTGATGCTGGTGCTACCGTTTCTGCTTCAAAGAAGGGATAAGAGGGTGTATTTCATGAATTGGATGTGTGTTTGGATATTCGTTATGGCAGTTTGGTTACTACATGGTTTTACGGGGTTTTGTGCTTTTAACCATGGTCGGGATGAAAATCATTATCATAGTTCACTTAAATGTCAAATAAGGCTAGATTTGAGCAGTTCAGAAGATATGACAACGGCGTTAATTCAGTATTATTAATTTGAGGTTGAAGTGAATTATCACGGGCGAGTGTACTTAGTATCTGAAGGTATCGGGGATGGATGGATGAAGATTCTTCATGATCCTTGTTCGAGCTTATTATCAAAAACGAAGACTTGGAAATCTAGTTATTGTTGGGTGGCTTTACTTTTCTTTTACCACTTGGGGAATTGGGCTCATACCACTACAAAATAACTATCACTTTAAGGAGTTACGTTGTAGTGCTCAGTGTCACATTCAATTGTGGATTTTCAAGAGGTAAAGTACGTCTATTACTTGATGGTTGGTTGGATGAAGAGTATAGAGTACTTAGAAAGTACTTAGAGATGCTAATGGAAATCTGCACCGCTCTTTGTTACATTTGTGCAAGTTTAAGTCACGAGTTCGGGTTAGTTTACTTCAGGGTCAAACTCATCATATTGGGTTATCTCCATCAGTTGTCACTACAAAGAGCCTACTGAATGATAATGGTGATGATTACATGTTTTGCTAAGAGAGTTGAAAAGAGAGAGATTATGACGTATGAACACATCAGTTCATGCCTCGTACTCTAAAGAAAAGAAAAGTGTACGTTTCAGTGCGCTTTATCTTCAAAAGAAGAGAAATCTTCTTATGACGTCTGTTCACATCAGTTCAGGCCTCGTACTCTAAAGAAAAGAAAAGTGTACGTCTCAGTGAGCTTTATCTTAAAAAGAAGATAAATCTTCTTATGACGTTTGAATACTTCAGTTCAAGCCTCGTTCTCTAAAGAAAAGAAAAGTGTATGCTTCAGTGCGCTTTATCTTCTGAAGAAGAGAAATCTTCTTATTACGACCATTCTCATCAACATGCTTCATACTTTTTCCATGCGCTTCGGTCATCAAGTGAACCGGGCTATCACTGATTGTTTTCTCATTCCACTTGCTCGATTATAATGAAGATGGCGACATCATGTGCCGATTTTGCGGAGAGAAGTGTGAATAGAACATTCGGATGACTTTCACTTATTTAATCAAGAATGGCAACTCCGTATGCAATTCTTGAGGGGAAAGAAGTGTGAAATTACGCATGGTTGATTGATTTACGAGAATAAGTGGTCAAACGGCTCCAAACTTATGTAAGAATCGCTTCTTCTTATCGGGTCATCGTTACATGGAGTTTCTTCTATGAGCCGTTAGTTGACATCTTCTGGTGATATGAGTTTATTGACAAAGTGCTTCCGATTAATGCTTCACGTGCACATCAACATGATGATTCCGAACAACCTTCCGTTCTTGTTTGATGTGATTGTTTGCTTGGTATTACCATTTAAATCTGCTCATTGCGGCTCTGATTCTTGATTTCCTTGATGAACATCTTTCATTCTTGTTTGATTGGGAGAGATTTTAGTTAAGGGGACTTGCAAGATGTAAGTTAATTGGGATGCTTTTGGTGATGTTCTTATTTTTGGTGAGTTGAAGATGTTAACTCATCTATTCCCAACCGCACAATCTTGAAGAAAATGTGAACATGGGAGGTGTTTTCATTCCCTCATGATGTGTATTCGGGAGAGCTCTTGGGTATTGGTGTACTTGGTTCTTGAGCTTCATACACGATCATCCGGGAAGAAAAATGTGAACATGGGAAGGTGTTCTTCATTCCCTCATGAAGTGTATTCGGGAGAGTTCTTGAGCATTATACAAAGAGACCGACTACATCAATTCATCTACTGGGGAATTGTTCTCTTAACACCTTTGAGAAGATTGTTTGCACGTCGATGAAAAGAAATTTGAGAAGATTATTTTATGTGTGGGATGATACGGTCTCGTTCTTCTTGTTGATGATATAACCTCGAACTAAGAATCACGGTGATTATTCTTGAAAGGAGCAATGGATTTATGATAATGGTGTGCTTCTCTCAGGCACTGGCTAAGGCAAGCTTGAAATAGAGCTTGAATCGCTCGCCTAAAGGTTTTTCGGTTTGGGGAAGTCGCCAAAGTCTCACTTTCGAGATGGTTCAATTTTTCTTCGATTCAAGAGCCCCGAAGCTTTGGTGGTGAATGTTTAAGAGTTGATGACTTCTATCTTCTACGACATGTCGCTCGATATCCTTATCTTGGTACTCGTATCATCATCTTCTTTAACTATATCATCTAATCTATCCTTGTATATATATTTTCAAAACAAAATACAAAAATATAAAACCAAAGAAACAAAATAGAAAAATATAAAACCAAGAAAAAGAAAATAGAAAATTATAAAACCAACAAAACCCCATAAAAATCAGAAAATTTGAAAAATACCAAAAATATTGTTTTCTCTAGACATGTCTTCTGGTATCGATAACATCTACGGTCTTAGAAATGTCATTCAATAATGGCACGGGACCATAGATGAAGTTCGAGCAGGAGGTGTAAATATTCTTTTCAATACATGTCTCAATATATGGCTTACAGTTATTTTGATCAGTAACCCGCTGCGTTAAATTATGGCTTACAGATTATTTGGATCAGAACGGGCTTAAATGATGGTTTGCTATTATTTGAGATAGCAACCCGCTCTTCAAAATAAAGGAAAATCTTGCGCTAAACCAATTTTTCAAATATTCCGTGCACTTATCCTAAAAACAAATGAGGAAAGTATGTCGAAGGATCTTTTTCCTACTCAAATATTTTCCGTCTATAAATTCTTCGTAAAAATATTTGTTGTTTTCTAAAATGGTGGTAAATGAGTTGCTTGTAAATCTATCGATTCGAGTTTTGTGAAATTGAAAACTCAATCAATGACTTCAGCTTTTAATCTTTCGAAAATAAGTCATTGATTGAGGGGAGAATGTTTTCAAATCTATATCATCTAACGGGCTTTCTTAATTATTCTAAATGCTTAAACCGAAAATGATGTTAACCTACGTTGAAGGACTAGGTGCCTAGGATAAGATTGTTAGGATTAGATGATTAGAGTTTGATAAACACATTATTCCCATACCTTTCATGATCCGATTGATATGTTGGATTGACTTTATTAGTCGATTGTTGTTTGGGTGTTGTCGACCACCATATATTTGTATGTGTGTTCACTAACATATGCGGTATATTGGTATATAAGAATGTTCCCGATCCGGATCCCACAAATGAACATGATTGGATGCCGCCAGAAAGGGTAACAATATATTGGGTTGACAAATGAAGAAACGGAGCTTAATTGGACTTCAATGGAGAGTTGGCATAAATGCAACGAAGAGGTATCCTTGCATCGCCAGATGGTTTTCTTCTAATTGATTGAAGAAACGGAGCTTAATTTGACCTCGGTTGGCATTCAAAATGCAACGTAAGAAGAAGTCTCACCGCATCGGCAGACGGTTTTCTTCCAAGCCTACAAAGAACAACGGAAGCTTCTCAACCACCTAATGTATCTTTGTGCAGACAAGTAGTGAATGATACCATTTTTCTAAAACTTTGAATAATATTGTTTTGAAAATGGAAAAATATTGTTTTGAAAATAAATTGAACTAAATTTTAAAAATCACGGACTTCATTTTATCAAAACATAAGTCACTCAATCATTGACTTATGTCATGAATTGAGGGGAGTGTGATTTAAAATAAAATATTTTCAAACGATATTTCTTCATAAAAGGTCCGGTTTGTACGAAACAAAGTGGTGATCTAAAGATTTAATGTTATGTCATGGTATGATTTTCTTTAAAACTCAAAGATCTGTCAAAATGAAATTTTTTTCTGTTCTTGTTTGATTGTGAAATTGTTTTATTTTACTAAAAGATCTCTTAAAACAATCATACCTGATACTAACAATCTTTAATGTCTTAAAATGGTCCTTATCTGTCATTTTTCAAAATCAAATCTTGCCACGTCTTTCCCCAAAATTTTCTAAATTATTTAAATCTTTTGGGATCACTAATCTCAAATGGTTTGAAATCTTTGATCGGGTGAGAGATCGTGATTTAAATCTCAAATATGTTTTAATGGAATTGGTTTTAGTCCTTCAAAGGCACTCCTGCCTCCATGTGCCAAACGATTTCAAATACACAATGCACATGTTGAGGAGGAGGATTTATCCAAAAACCAGATGAGTATTTAAACAAGGCCATTTTCTCCAATGTTTTCTAAACCTAATTAAATCACTTGGGATCCAAAATCTCAAAGGGTTTGATATTTTTATCGGGGAGAATTTGTGATTTAATAATGAAATTTGATAAAAGGTGATCATTTTTATTTAATTGTGCAGTCGCTTCTCTCATATGTGCTAAACGCTTTCGAATCTCAAGCACATTTTGAGGAGGAGCATAACTATCGAGGTACAAAATCTTTTTAAAGTTATTTATAAAGTACCTTGATTGAGTTATCAAATGGTTTTCTTAATGGCTCTTGTAATCGTGGATGTGCTTCAAAAGAACACTTGCCTCTATGTGATAAAATTGATTTTAAATATCCTAATGCACATATTGAGGGGAGAATTTTACCATAAAAATCAAATGGCTTTTTCGTATGAAAATTGTGATCAAAGAAAATATTTCAAAGTCCTCTTGCCTCCTTGTCTTTGAACAATTTCTAAATCATACGCACATGTTGAGGGGAGGTTTTCTAAATGATCAAAACTATTAAGGTACAAAATGCTTTGATCTCGTATCACAAGTACCTTGATTGTTTTTCCAAATGATTTATCAATTGGTTTTAAGGAAGAATGAACTGTACCAAAAGACCGACCAATTTACTTTATGCATGGTGTTATAAGGATGGTTAGGTTAGGTATTAGTTCACGATCCGCTAAAACCGGAGGGATCTACCTAGGACAATCCACTAGATAGTGTAGAGTCTTTAGGTATGATGAAAAAGGAGAAAAGTGAGATATGGGAAGAGCGCGGATGAGACAGAGCTAGTAATCGAATAAACCCAACAAGGTTCTAGTGATGAAGTCTCGGTAAGCAATCAAGGGGTTGAAGAATGAAAAGAATTGAATATGAAAAGGGTGAAAAGAAATAGCCCTCCAATAATTCAACCTTAGGGCGAAGAACGGGTTCAATACATATGCTACTAAGTGGTTACTAAGGTAACACTGGTATTGAAGACAAGACGTCATGGACCCAAATGACGATCAGACTACAATTCCCAAGCCACTCAAGTTCCTCTTAAAAGGGCTTGTTTCATTCTCACGGGAACCGACATAATCTATCGACTTTCTTAGAGATTGTTGATATTGAAGAAGGAGACCTCTCCTAGTCTCCGACAGTGAACCAAATGTGCACGATTGAGTCTAGAGCCAAGAGATCATCCACAATATCTCATTAGGACACTATATTAATGAAGACTTCTTTGTTTCACACAATGTGGAAAGTAAGATTATATATTAAGAGTCCCACGCATTATCCTTGTGGTATTGCCGTAACATCCGAGTGATATGTAATAAATATTCACGATGAAGATGGAAATCCTTCTAAAGCCAACATCAAACAAGCTCTTGGTGGGTGACATGTAAGATATTCTCGTAAGATCAAGCTTGTGACAAGCGGATAGAAACAATGGGGCGATTCTTTCTTGAATCAACCTTGGTCCGAGAATGGAATTGATGAATACTTTTGGAAAACCGTTCGATGTGCAAACCTTTTTCTCTAGCACGTCGAATGTGTATTCATTTCAAATTCAAAAGTATCTACGATTGAAAATACTTTTAGAAAAACCGTTCGATGTGCGAATCTCTTCTTTTTAGCTAGCACGTCGAATGTGTACTCATTCTCTAGTACAAAAGTATTTTGTTTGAAAATTGATCTTTCTCACAAAACCTTCGTCGTATTTCAAAACTCTTTCTTCAAGCAATACGCGATTGTTTTTCAAATCATTTTCATCAATCGGTGAATCTCAATTTGTTGGTTCACTCACTCCGTGTTGTCTTCTTTGAGACGTTCGGTTTGAGAACAACTAGAACATTGCGAAACCCATCAAGGAGATTCTTCAAATTATACCGATCACAGCAAGTACTTGTATCGATCAACGGGAACCGTGGGCCGTGTACCTCAATTCGACGAAAGTGGTCAAAGACACTTTCGTGTGTTTTATTGATAACTGTTGTTTGCGGTACACTTGGACGGTTGCATCCGATCATAATTGAGGAGTCAATCCAAAGCCGCATGCTCACAAAGCATCCACACTTAATTGAAGAAATCATGGTGGTGCATATCTACGGAACTCGGCTCGATATTTCTATACTATGCTTCGCTACATCTGCGCAAATATCATGAGTCAAGATAGCTTCCGCTACTCTAATGAAAGATGTCATGATCCGAAAGTGTGAGCATGTCGGTCCGAAAGTCACAACTTCACATGATGGCAACACAACAAAGGGTGATCCGGAGATTTATCGTGGTGATGATCTCCATGAAAGCTCGAAGATCATCAATGATGTGGATCGATTAAAGGCCTCCACTAAAAGTACAAATCGGTGCGGACTTTGAAGAATCACGACTATTGCTCAAAGATTGTTGAAATGAAGAATTGAAGTCTACGAGCTCAAGAACAAAGACAAGAATAGAATGCTAGGATTCAAATGTAAAACATGGGGTGACCTCCTTGGGGAGATTGTTAGGAATTAGAAAATTCCATAGTGAAGAGTCGGTCACCCCAAATATTATCTAGCATAAGTTAGCTCGTAGATTTGTCGTTAGTTCGTTATTTTGCGGTTTATTAGTTAGTTTGTAGCGTAGTTTAGCTTAGAGCAACACCGTGGAGGAAGGACGGGTCTTTACCCACCGTATGGCCGATCCACGGGCCGATGGGAGGTCGTGTATTTGTAGTATAAATACCCTTCCATCCATGGAAGGGTGGTGCTCTTCATTAATCTAATATTTCATACTTTGTGTAAACCTCTAGCAAGAACACCCTCTCTCTCTACTAACTCTCTAACTATGGCAAACATGTATTTTGATCATCCAAGACCACCCGAATCATCACACACATAAAAATAACGATCCTACACTTGCTCACCTAAGGTTTTAGGGCATATTGTAATTAAGCATTCTAGAAGTTCTTGAGATCATTTGGCATATAAGCGTGCATGGCCAATTGCAGTATCAAGTGGTTTCTCTAACTTATCCTCTTCTACAATCTCACGGAGACATTCTAGGCTGTGCTTAAGGTATGAGAAATATGTTTGAATAGCAAGTTTGTTATTCCTAAGATGAGGAGGAACATATTTCACAGTCAAAGCATATTTATTACGACATGCACCTTTGAAGCACCATTCTCCCCATTTATCATTGGCATTTTCCCTTTTACGACTCTTGATTCTCAATTTCCTTTTGCAACGAGGTTATTTTTTCATTATTTTTGTTACGAGTGACTTTTATTGACTCAAATAACTCATTGAAATGACGTTTAACCTTTTCATTTTCTTCTAGAAAACTCTCATTTTCCTTTTGTAAAGCATTAACCAAGTTTTGAAGATGAAAATTTTGAGAATTCTGAGAATCTAAAAGAGGAGGCATTTGGGAGCCAGTCACATTGTTCGTTTCACCTTTAATTGAGAAATTTGGGCTTTCAACTTTCTGATCATGTTAGGATTTAGTAAATCCATGTATTAAAGAGTCGGTCACCTCAAGTATATGTAATCGTTAAAGCTCGTAGTCGAGATTATTATAAGTTAAGTAGTTTTAGTTAAAGTAACACCGTGGAGGACGGACGGGTCTTTACCCACTGTATGCCCGATCCATGGCCCGATAGGTGGCGATTTATGTAAAGACTATAAATACTCTACCTTCCAAGGTAGAGTTGGAGCTCATAATAAGACTTTTCTTTCTCTCACTAAAGTTCCCTAAACCTCTAACTTTCTCTCTAGAACTCTTTGACGCCTACTTTGTGATTGGTTTGATGTATGTGAAACCAATATGTTACAAATGGTATCGAGCCGAGTTACGATCCCGGGTTATGGGCCAAAACGATCTCGGGAACTCTTAGAGTATGTAATTGTCACAAGTCCAAAATCTAGCAATAGGCGAGATAGAATAGTTGTGCCTTGTTCTATGCCTAAAGCCAAGCATGTGACCCTTGATATGCCTTGTTCCATGTCGAAATTAAAGCAAGCAACTTGTGATATGCCTCCTAGAATTACATATCCCAAGACTTCTAGACCAGAATGCGTAAAGTGAAGCCAAGCATTGTTCCCATCGTTACTTCTACAGATGTTAAGATTGACACTAAAGTTAGGGTCAAAACCTAGAAGCAATGCAAAGAAGGATAGGATTACGAAACTAAAAGTGATCATGATAAGGAAGTGAAAGAACACCATAGGAACAAGAAGTTTGATTTGAACAAAAGAATCGTGTTAGTTCTAGTATTAGCTCTAAGCTATCGAAATTAATTCGAGGCCTTATCTTGTCTCGCAAAACATGTAAAAATGTTTATTTTCCGGTAATCATGATAAATGTGATGTGTTATTTACGAGGTCTAAGATTCATAACCCGATTAAGAAAGTTTGGAGAGCGAAGCAGTTAAGCAATCACGAAACCTACAGGGAATGTGTTTACAAATGTAGTATTTCGGTGGAAGCCCACTGGGTCGAATATTAACGCATGGCAAACCTTACCCTTAGCTAGATCCACTATGCCTAGAATAGTACTGTTAAGGTTTGGAAGCCAACCGGTAGAATAATCCCATTAAGCTCAAAATGTCATTTGACTAAGTCGATGCCTCTACTAGTTTAGCTCCTAGTGATAATGCCATTGCATCTAGGGTTTCACGATTCAAAGATTGTTTGTGCTAACCAAAAGGAACCCATCGACGTGGGGATCCAATGTTTCCAATTCTCTGTCTTCGTCATTTTCCAAAGCGGGTCGTACAAATCGCCCTTGGTATTTGGATTGGTGGCTCTAAACATATATTTGGGCTCTTAACAATGACGTCTGTTCACATCGATTCAGCCTCGTGCTTCATCATAATGGCGTCTGCAGATATCACTTGGACCCGTTCCTCTAAGAAAAGAAAGGTGTACGCTTCAAGACGCTTTATCTTCATAAGAAGAGAAATCTTCATGTTTATGACCATTATCATCGACATTCTTCATCAACAAGCTTCATGTTTTTTCATGCTCATTCAATCCTCAAGTAGGATCTCCGTTCATTGGTATACATTCTTATTCACTTGATTAATCAAAAATGGCAAACTTCATTTGCAATTTTTGAGGGGGAGAAGAGGGAATATACTACATATTGATGGATATTTGAATAATGGTCATACGACTTAATGTTTGATGACTCTCCTCCAA